>KV454754.1:0-49154 GCA_001662585.1 Pseudogymnoascus sp. WSF 3629
TCGCATGTGAAATACGTTATACTTAAATCTTCTAAATTTTAAGTAATATTAAAAATTCTAAGGAAGCAAAGTTGTAGAGAAGTGTCTAAATTACATATCTCCCTATATAAATAAATCTATTAAAGCACTTATTAATAAGTTATATTAAGTTTTGTTTAAAGAAGGCATTTTTATTCGCGACTGGGCCAGTGTGGGTCGGCCCAGTCACGAATACCAAAATTTGTATGGGGAAATTCGTGGTTGGGCCGGCCCATTCGCGAATATGACTTATTCGCGACTGGGCCGGAACATATATATCAGGATTAAAACCAACAATTTAAATCCATAGAACTTATCTCGTCAGTTCCAATTGTCAGTAACTAGCTTACAAGTTGTAGACCTGAGTGATTGAATGCTTTTACTTCAACTATAGTTTCTGTAATCGCTATTGTTATCTACAGCCCCCGTTCAGACCTTTGGGCGGCACCAGCTATGATATAATAATCGCCTGATAGTCACGTGAAAGCCCTTTGACCTGTCCTTGCCCCAAACCCACACATAGCAAACAGCCAACAGCCAGCACCAACTTCTTCTCCCAGCATCCGACAATCCATCCGACAAGATGCCTCCACGCAAGTCCAAGAAAACGTCTGATACGATCAACTCCCGCCTCGCTCTCGTCATCAAGTCGGGCAAGGTCACCCTCGGATTCAAGTCCACGCTCAAATCCCTTCGGTCGGGCAAGGCCAAGCTTGTCATCATCGCTGGCAACTGCCCTCCTCTCCGCAAGTCTGAGCTGGAGTGTGAGTGACGTTTCTGCATCATATTGGGGCCCGTAACTGACTGTAGTAGACTACGCCATGCTTTCCAAGTGCCCTGTCCACCACTTCAGTGGAAACAACGTACGTTTATAACCTTTATAACCCCAACAAGCGGATTCGATATTTTCAATCTCCTCCTTTGTGGTGATGGCACGAACGCGCCATGATTGCCCCTGGCGATGGCCGACTCCCTGGGGCCCGCAATCGTCACCACTCGAGCCATGAGAAAAAGCTTCGAAACAAGCTTTGGAGATCACATGAGCTAACTGTTGTTCAGATCGAGCTCGGAACGGCGTGCGGAAAGATGTTCCGTTGCGGCACCATGGTTGTCCTCGACCCGGGTGACTCCGACATCCTGAGCCAAGAGACTTAAATGTGGCTCTCAGGCATTTGAATGGGAGAACAATCATCGGAGTGATATGTATGGCATACAGAGCATAGAACCCGAATCTGAACTTTGCTTCATTGATATCTCGTCCTGGAATGCTCGTGCAATATGTTTTGATTCATATTCAAGACTGGTGATGTTTAGCTGACGTCGAGAGACCGATTTGGGGGTGACCACAGGAATGGGGGTTGTGAGCTTGGTCGAGCAAAGCCTCCTCCTGCGTTTTAATCCCCAACGTGAACATATCTGGTGCCATCGAAGGAAGAACCTCTATGAAGCCCAACACATTCGAGCAGCGACGTTGATGCCCCTCACATGTGGATCCCCGAAATATCCCCGCAAATCTTATTCAAGCGGGCCACATCTCCGCTGCCAAGGCACGCCAACCAGGATGTTTCTCCGGCAATTGACCCCAACATCGCTTTTATCCAAACACATTCTTAACTGCTTTATATAAATTCCCGGTGGGGATGCAAGCGCTATATATCTACATCGAAGGGCTATTGACGGAAGAATTGTATATCCGGACACGAGGTTTGCAATTTGCATGTGGCCTCCTCGCCGCTATACATTTACACGCAAGGTTTGTTATTAATTGCGGTCCCGTGGCCGTTGTGGTGAGTACCGATCTCATTATGTTGGAGCAGCTTAAAAGGTTGGTGGGAGCGCCCTTTTTTTGCTCTGTAGTGTAGTCTGCTTGTCATCATGCGTTCCATTTCACTTGTTGTAGCCCTTTCGTCGCTGGCATCAGCGGCCTCGAACACAGCTGTCCGAGCTGACACGTTCACAAACCCAGTTGTTTATGAAGACTTCGCAGACAATGATGTCTCGAAGGGGCCAGATGGCCTCTTCTACTTCTCTGCCTCGAACATGCATTTTTCGCCTGGAGCACCCATTCTGCGCTCAGCTGATCTCGTCAACTGGGAGATGATCGGGCACTCAGTGCCGACGCTGAATTTTGGCGACAACTACAACCTGAATGGAGGTGTGGCCTACCGCGGCGGTACGTGGGCATCGACCATGCGGTACAGGGAGAGCGATAAGACGTGGTATTGGATAGGATGTGTTAACTTTTACCATTCGTTCGTCTATACCGCATCTTCAGCATCTGGGCCTTGGACGCAGTCGGCTGAAATCCCAACGTGCTACTACGACTGTGGCCTCCACATTGACGACGATGATACGATGTACGTCGTACACGGTAATACCAACGTTAACATGGCTCAACTGTCCGCGGATGGCCTCTCCGAGGTTAGGACCGAGCAACTCTTCCACTACCCCACTGAAGCCCAGGGAATCGAAGGCAACCGAATGTATAAGAGGAACGGTATCTATTACATTCTGAACGACGATGGAGGTACCCAATCCACGTTCATCTATAAATCCACGAGCCCTTGGGGACCTTGGACTTATAAACGCTTGCAAGCAAACACCCCCGGCCCACTTTCTGGAGGCGGTACTCCCCACCAAGGCAGTCTTATTGAGGCTTCCCCCGACGATTGGTACTTCATGTCGTTCACGTGGGATTATCCAAATGGCCGCATCCCCGTCCTCGCACCTATCACATGGGGAGATGACGACTTCCCAATCCTAACTACAGTCGATGGCAAATGGGGCGCCACCTATCCCAAACCCCTACCGACCATCAAAACGCCATCATGGACGGGAACCGATTCCTTCAACGGCACATCGCTAGGCCCACAATGGGAATGGAACCACAACCCCGACACCACCAAATACTCCGTTGACAACGGCGTCACCCTCTCCGCCGCAACCGTGACCGGCGACCTTTACAAGGCCCGCAACACGCTAACGCACCGCGTCCACGGCGAACACCCCTTCGCCACCATAGTCCTAGATTTCAGCAACATGGCCGACGGCGACCGCTGCGGACTCGCCGCCTTCCGCGACTGGACCGCCTACATCGGCGTCGTGCGCTCGGGGGACTCCTACAGTGTCGTCATGCAGGAGGGCCTCACCCAGAATAGCACCGATTGGAGCACGGTTAGCACCGGCACGACTGTTGAGACTGCCGCAGTGGAGAAGGGCAGGATCTGGCTGAGGTCGAGCATGGATTCACGCGGTGATGGGTCGAAGTTGGTGACGTTCCAGTATAGTACTGATGGGACGTGCTTTGTGGATTTGGGGGATGCATTTACGATGAATACTGATTGGGCGATCTTCATGGGGTACCGGTGGGGCATTTTTAACCATGCTACGACGGCACTTGGGGGGTCGGTTCTGCTCGAGTCGTTTACGCAGACGTAGAGAGAGCAGAACAGGGCAGGATAATGTTGAGTATGAATGGATGTATGCATATATGATGGCTCATACTACGGCAATGAAGGGCCATGATCGATAGCTTTGTTGTCGTCGCACCCAAGACCGTCAATTGAAGTAACCGCACATTGGATATGTATATAGCAGCCTTCTACACATTATAACCCCACCGTGCAACCTGTGATTGGAGTTCCATTTCGACTGCAACAACGCCCGACATCAACGCTAGCTTATGAGCTATATAAATAACAAACAAATGTATACTGCACTGGAAATCCGCATACCAAAATGTCCTCTGTCTCATCAACAGTTAAATCACTCTCCTATCCGCTCTTTGTGACTGAAAAACAGACGTCATTTCCCTCACAGCGATGTTTGGCAGAACTTGAGAAGATAAGACAGCCATCCCTAGCTCGTAATTAGAAGAGAGTCTGCTCTTGTATGCCCTTGAGTTAGGAGAACTCTCTGAATTCAAAACTCGCAGTATCAGTACTCGAAATATCGTTGTGACACGGGATGATCTGTTGGCGATTCAGAGGGCTGAGCGTTCTGGCTTTGTTCCGAAGAGTTGAGGTAATAACTGGAACCTTGACCTCCTATATAAGAGGGACTATACGGAGCTTGTGAATACCCCGTTGTTGTATACCCCGATGTCGTAATGCTTCCAGAGGTTGCTTCTGCGGCTTCTAACCCGGGTTCATCTGGAGACAAACTGACTTGAGCGAGGCCTTCTTCTAGGCCTACTGGTTGTGCTTCAGGGGGGGGGGGCACGGTTCCCCCTCCACAGTTTGTGTCTCTTGATAGAGTTAGCTTCCGCAAGGAACCCATAATTTAAGAGTCGATGAGCCGCCCTTACCTCCATCGAAAATTCTAGAGTTGACATAGCACCCTTTATTATAGTCATACTCCCACCCGACCCAGTCAGTAGAGACGATGGTTTCTTTTTATCTTTTCTCTTCTTCTTATCTTTTTTCGAAGTAGAAGCGCCCCAGAAGCCCCATGTTTCTTCATCCTTATCAAGCCCTGTTGTAGGTTCTGGTTTAGGTTTCTCTAGGATCTCTTCGACTGCAGCTCTCTCAATCCCACTCTTGTCGGCATCGCCGGGTGAGTTTCCTTCCCATGACATGCCCTCTCTAGCATCCTCATCAAATTCACCCTCTTCTCGCGGAATTGCAGAGAGAGATGTCTCCTCTAAGTGGTGACAAATGTGCCCGACAAAGTTTGCGTGGCCTGGTATGTCGTTACAGAAAGGGCATCGTTGGGTTGAAAGGTCTCGTAAATGCGATAGTTCCTCGATTTGACATCCTTGCTGAGCTGGCGTCGAAAGTGGGTGGCTGTGCGCTACATGATCTTGAATAAAGTCAAAACTCTGACTGGATGTGTTGCATTTCATACATCTCCATGTTTTGTATAATTGATGTTCTGTGAGGTGAGCTGCAAACTCCGATCGAGAGGCAAATTGGACAGAATTAGCTCTGCAGTCTTCTACAATGCAAACATATGGTCGGAGGTCTGAGAACACATGGCGTCTGTAGTTTATTAGCTTGAAATTAGGCAAAGAAAACTATTAGATAACATACTTCCACTGAGACTCATGATGCACGTCTTTTAGAGTCTTCTGGCATATATAACATATTCGATTGCCCTCTGAATCTTCCGGTGGCATTGACTGAAGAGTGGTGGCACCTTGCTCTGTTTCCATAAACGAACGGATAGATACCACAGACCTTGTATCTTGTGGTATATCCAATATATGATTGCTACTCAATTCTGATCCAAGAGAGGAACCAAGACCGGAATCTTGAAACTTTGACGCAGCAGTATCCACAGTGATCTCCATTACATCATCGGGCCCCTTAAGCCCCAATCGATGCCAGTTTGCTGCTCCAATTCTCTCAATAAAATCGACTGTGGCATGCGGAAATCTATCCCTCATCTTTCTGCAGTAGTGTAGTTGTGGCCCCAAAATCGTGAATAGATTCAATTCATTCTTGTATAGTTGGAGACTCTCAATAAAACAAATAGGCCAATTGCTGAATACTTCAACAGGTTGTCACTCGCCAATCGGCAAGCTTTGGAAATGTTATTGCCTCTCCTATGGATAATGTTGATCATAACACAATTTGCAAGTTTGATTCGAGGTTCAATGGGTTTATGGAACTGGTTACCCAGCTGCGACATTTGAGAGGCTTGTTGATGAATGGGGGCAATATCGCACCTCCTGTATCTGACGTAAGTGAGAATTGAAGTCCGAAGCACGTGGAGGTAGAAATATAGATTTTTTTAATCGAGATTTCTTATACTATAAATTCATAGAGGTGCCAGCCTCAGAGTCCCATGCCATTGAACTCGCTAACAGATATCCGTCGCAAAAGAGGGTTGGGCTGCCGCCCCCAACAGCTCCAAGCTGTCCCCTCCCTAGGGATAGGAAGTTTTTTGAAGGAAAAGGGTTAAATATGAGGCCTAAACTTGTCGGCCGAGAAAGAGAATTGGACTCAGCGTCAAGGGCCATAGAGTCATTCCAGGATCATGGAAAAACGTCTATTGCCCTTTCAGGAATTGGCGGAATTGGGTGAGAAATCTAATGAATGTCGGCTAATTATTCACTGTTGCTAATTTCCTTCTCTAAATTACAGAAAAACAGCAACTATGCTGAACATTGCACACCAGGAATTAGATCGCCGGAATATTTTCTATGTTCAAGGCAACGACAAAGCATCCTTAGACCACGCATATCCTCAGATTGCTCGTAGTATTGGCCCTGAGTATCTAATGAAAGAGTTTCAAGGGAAGGATCTCCAAGAAGCCTGGAGAAACGCGAGTCTGGAAGAGAAAATTGAAAGGTTTAAGGCTTGGCTTGAAGATGCAGAGAACAAAAAATCACTGTTCCTCTTTGATGATGTAGACGGGGTTCAATGAGTTGACAGGATTGGAGAGACAGTTCCTCCTGAGGCACAAACCGTCTTATATACGACTCAAAATCCTGTGGTTCGTGACCCAGGGTTTCATTTTCACAAAATCAGAATAACACCCATGGACGCCGATACTCTTCTCAAAATCATGGAGGCCGTTCGGAACGAGGAGCTAACGGACAGTAAAACGTTCGGTGATCTTTTCCAAAGGCAGACATTACTGCAGATCGAAGAAACGGTCCACGGACATCCCCTGGCTGCATCTATCGCCATCAAATACATTGTTAGAGTGGTTTCGTACAACAATCCTGCAACTGCCGGGAAAGCATTTATTGACATACTCAACAGCGACAACTACAAAGAGAGGGAGGAATTCCTAAATTTCAGCCCTGAAAATGTGTCTTTAATGGAAACGTTCCATGTTTCTCGAAGAAGGCTGCACGATCCGGAGGGCCAGGCATGGAGGCTTATGCAGTTTCACTGTATGCTAGATACTAGTGAATCTGGCACCAACTTCTTTGACCACACCTGCCTTATAATGTCAGCAGAGTTCCCCGACCATGATATCTTATCTACGGAAAGCGTCCAAGTACGGAACCGCCTTTTCAATCAGATCGAGTGTGTTTCGTTTGGTGAACGAATCCATTTCTCAAAACCGTTGATGTTCCACCCACTCTGGCTCGAGTGTACTCGTCACATGATGGGCCCTGAAGGCAGATTGCGTTATGCTCGTCAAGTTCTTCAAGTCTCCTATCACTCTTATTTTAGCCAGGTTAACCAGAATGGCAGCGATGAGGCGAGAACGAGAGCATCTGGCTTTTTAGCCCACGCCCGCCACTGCATGGCAGTGTGTAGGAACTTCAAAATAGGATTCGAAGACTTAGATATTTTGGACGCCATTCAAGAGTGGCTACAACCCCCAACGAGAAGGCGGAATCGATGAGGGAGGGAAAGGCTTTTCCATCAGCTTGAGTCTTTAAACTGGCCAATATCCCTTGTTTGTAAATTAGCTACCCTGATATACCATACCGTATTAATATAATAGAACACGAAAAGGAATGTAAATGTTAAAAATGTAGTATGTTTAAGGGGGGTTGGGGTCCTTTCTAACGCCACAGATGGCTTGCGATTGTGGCCCACAACACAGCCTCGTCCGTGTAGGCAACCACCCAACCCAACCATAAGTTGTTACCTCAGCGGACATAATTCTGGCTTCAATGATCCATAGATCCAATTGTATACGTGTTGCTTTATATACTCGCCAGAGACATACATTCACTGCCAGCAACAACATCGTAAACTTCCTTTCAGGAACCTCTTCCTTCACAACAAAGAGCACAACCCTTTGGCATCCGGCCAACTCCATTACTATTGCAAATCAATGGACTTCCTTGACTTACATCCCTTCGTCCGCATTGCAGCCCATGACAAAGCTCTAGGCACTATAATTGGTGCCGCCTTGGGCGACGCCATCGGCTTGTATACCGAATTCCTACCCCGCACAGAATGCTCGCGGGCCTACCCCACCGGCAGGTTCTCCCTCCTCGAAGCCAATCTGACACCCTTCCGCGAGGACAGTCACAGAGACAAGTTCGAGCCTGCAGACTGGACAGACGACACCGATCAATCCCTCGCCCTGATCCTCTCATTTCTGCATAATTACGTCCCAGGAAGTAACACCCCGCCAGTGAAGTCATCAGACATCGCCCAGCGGCTCCAAATATGGGTACAGCAGGGTCTGCGATGCCTCGACCGTCCACCTCTCGGAATCGGAATGACCACAGGCCGCGTGTTGATGGATCCAGAGTACCTCCGCGACCCCGAAGCCGTGGCATTGGCATGCTGGCTCCGCAGCGGCCGCAGTATCGCCCCGAATGGGTCACTGATGCGTACGCACCCGTTGGGAGTAGTGTGTGTTGGGCGGACGTTGGAGGGGACTTTTCAGGTCGCTACTGATGTGGGGAAGGTGACACACGTGGATCCACGGTGTGTGGTTAGCTGTTGTCTTGTGGCGGCGCTTGTCCGGGGAATTATTCGAGGCGATGTTGTGACTGAGGGGGACCTTGATGCACTCATTGAGGCATCATTTGCATGGGTTGATGGAAATGCGGAGTTGAAGAATCCGACGGGAAAGTCGCTCAATGAGGAGGACCCGGTTATGATGAAAGGTCTTGAAGGAGTGGAGTCCACATTGAAAGGAGAGGAGTATAGGAAGTATTGTTATGCGAAAACGCTGAGAGAATTGGAGCTGGACGACAGGACGATGGGATATGTTTTCAAGTGCCTTGGGTCTGCAGTTCTGACGCTTCGGTTTGCCATTCGAGAAGGGCATGGGCTTGACACAAGACCGATGGGGCTTTTTGAGACGCTCATCTCAAACCTGATTATGGAGGGAGGAGATGCGGATACCAACGCCTGCGTTGCAGGAGCGCTGGTCGGGTCTTGGGTGGGCTACTCGAGGCTACCGTCACACTGGTCCAAAGGGATGAGGAATGCAGAGTGGCTAGTGGCGAAAGCAGAGAAACTGAATTTCAAAGCAGGGATAATGGAGCCTCGTCCCGAAGCAAGGGTGAAAATGCTGGCGGCAGACCCGGATACCGCGCTGGATGGGAGCAAGGGGTTGCTAAATAAAGAACAGTTGGAGAAGATGGAGAAAGACTTTGTGGTGAAGATGCTGTTGATGCAGAAGGCGAGAAAGGAGGCAAAGGAAGCGGCGGATACTGCAGCGAGGAAGGGAACAGGAGTTGGAAAATGGTTTCGATGAGAGGCTGTTGTGTCATATTAAGGTTTAGGTTGCGAGTTGGTTACACTTCCAAAGATGAAAATCGAAGGTGTACACCCATATTATGATGTAGGTAGCTGCTGGCTGACGATAAGCTTACACTATACCTCACATGCAACTCTGATTCCACGGCCACCCGTAACGTCTACTGCCTTTCCATCCTCTAATTGGTCTATATCAATAGAACATTCTACGCCAACCCCCTTCGTAAACAGAATGTTAAACCCTCAAATTCTAGCCATATTGCTGTCTCTGTCTCTGACAAACGACAACATGACCTTGCATCAATTCCATGCAACAGCTTCCTCCTCCTCAATCTAAATCGCAACCATCCCCCTTACTTGCACTTCTACCTTTACTCAACGGATAGGCCTGAGATGGAAAGAATAACTTCGTGGAACAGATATCTGGTCTACGAAAACATCCTCACAAATGCTACCTTGCTAATGGAACCTTCGTATGGTTACCTAAGGTATTCGTCGACGAATCTTCGGTGGTGATAGTCCCATTGTAGAAGCCCATCAAGCTTAATCTGTAGGAGGGGGGTGATGTATTGCACAGAAGCTTAACCTAGAGATGCGCTTAGGTTCTTGCCGCACGCACATGGACTGGACTATGTTTGGTTTTGGTGACAATGACGAAGTGACTTTGAAACTGCCGACAAGCCCGCCCAGAGTCAGAGCATTATGTATTATGAAGTTAAACATGATACAGCAAGGTAACCGCGACTATTTTTAAACCCAACATTCCAAGGATCTGCAGGAAGGTGCTTTGGTGGATCTGAAATCGCAGCAAGGGAGTGAAGTTGCCAAAAACCTCCAATTAAGAAAGTACCTGCAACACAGTCTGGTTGCCCATTTATGATACCCCCACCTTTGGTTTACGATATGTGGAGGTTACCATTCTTCCTACAGAATTTATTGACCGTGGTTAAATCTTCGGCTGCCATGGCAAACAGTTAAGGGTGGGAGATAAGATACTGGGAAAATCACCTATTTACTCTGGAGTCACTAACAATTCGCTGGTGCATTAAACTTCTCTCGTCTGTCTCTCTTGTCTTAATTTCGATGCCCCTTATCTACTGTCCTTACCTTCGTTATTGTTTCTCCTGGCCTCTGTTTTAGGCCCTTCCGTTGCACCCTGTTCTTAGGCCACAGATATATTCATTTATTAATACTGAGGTAGCCAAGACAATGATTTAGATTTGTTTCTAAGGTTGAGACGGTGTCCACATAGGACATTCATGAATGTGCACCCTTGAGAACCAAATCCAGTTTGGGCTGGCGTACAAATCCGAGAGACACTGATCTAGCTATGCATTGTCTGATTCTATACCTCGATTCATTCCTCCCCCTTCAACTCAGTTAGGCGCCGCGAGTTATAATTGCCAATATAAATACCTGCATTTCAGGCATAGTTTGTGTGTTATCACGCCCTTCAAGCAACAAGTCCACGCTGGATATCCAGTTTTTACAGCTCTTAAACATCTTTGATTACCAACATAACGCCTAACGACTGTTTCCATTCCTCCTTACAATGGCTCCAAAAGCTAGCATCGCCTCTCTCTCCCTAGGCCGGGCCTGGGTTCATCCTCTAGAGGCCAAACTCGACGAAGCAGCAGCCCACAACTTCGCTGGCATAGAGCTGTTCTACGAAGACCTCGAATACCTCGCCAAAACCATACCCGGCGGTCCAACTCGCTCCAATCTCCTCCACGCTGCCACCCTGACCCGTGCCATGTGCATTTCCCGCAGACTCACTATCCTCTGCCTCCAGCCTTTCATGCACTACGAAGGCCTGCTCGACGCCGGCGAGCACGCAAAGCGCATTGCGGACTTCCAGTTCTGGCTTCAGCTTTGCAAGGTCCTGGGCACGGAGCTTATCGTCGTCCCATTGACCTTTCTCACTGAAGGAGTAACGGGGGATCGAATTGTCCTGATCTCCGACATGCGCGAGATTGCGGACCTGGCTGCACAGCAGCAGCCTGTGGTGCGGATAGCGTATGAAGCGCTGTGCTGGGGCACTTTCATCAACACTTGGGAGGCCGCGTATGAGCTCGTGTGTGACGTCGACAGAGTGAACTTTGGCACCTGCCTGGATGCTTTCAACATATGTGGACGAGAGTTTGCGGACCCCGCTGCTCAAGATGGGCGCATGCTCGGTGCGGAAAAATGCCTTGACGCAAGCCTGGAGAGGATGAGAGATGTGATAGATGTGAAGAAAGTGTTTTTGGTCCAAGTAGCCGACGCGGAGAGGATGAGAGATTCTTTGATTAAGGGACATTCATTCCACGTCGATGGGCAGCCGACAAAGATGAGCTGGAGCAGGAACGCCAGGTTGTTCCCTGGCGAGGAGGACATGGGCGCGTATCTACCCGTCTTGGATGTCCTAAGAGTTATCACAGGAAAGGACGGATTGGGATATGATGGCTGGATAAGCTCTGAGATTTTTTCAAGGGCACTGGTGGACCCAAGGCCAGAGGTGGTGGAAGAGCATGCGCAGAGGGCTGAGATAAGTTGGGCGTGGATGGAGGAGGAGTTGGGATGGGTGGAGAAGGAGAAGGGTATCAATAAAGTGGATGGCCGGTCTGAGGATTCGTCGTCGAATTCGTTTGGCGCTCTTCGGTATTTCTACAGGTCTGTCAAAGGAACCTTTGGAGCGTAGACGACTTCCAAGCAATTATCAACCCCGACACTTACTCGTAGCTGCGCTACGTTGGATTATTGGATTATTCTGAATTGAAGTTTGAGATGTGCAGCAAATTTGAATTGTGGCGGTACTTTGATTATAGAAACTGTGCTTTGAATAGCTAGCTGATATGATATTAAATGCAAACGAATTGTTGCCGTATAACAATCTTCTATACGAGCACCACACAAAGAAGTGTGGTGCGATATATGGCAAAGTAGTTTTGAGGTACAAGAATTTAGCAATATTTAATGTCTCCATTCAGAGGCAGTCGCACAAAAACCTATATTTAACCTACTATTCACACGATTTATTATCCCCATATGCCCATACTACAATACCGAATGTCCTTTTGCACTAAATTTATACTCCCCAGCCTTCAACTCCCATTCCAAAAACGACGTGTATCCTACCACGGTTGCGTCTCCATATTAAAATCATATCCTCCCCCGAGTAAATCCATCATCCAAGGATCATCCAAAATATCAATATCCACAGCACCATCAAACTCCGACGCCTCAATTGACTGTTGCTCAGGCACACTCGGGCCAGCCACTACTTCTATGACCTTTGGCCCCCCACCATTCCCCCCACCAGTCCCCCCATCAGTATTCCGCGGCCCAAGCTTTGCCACCTTCGCCTCCCACCAGCTCCCAATCCCCAGCGCCCTCTTCGTCGCATGAGGCCAGGGATCCAAACCCTCTCCACCCCAATCCGCTCGCGACACCGCATCCCACCTCTCCGCCAGCAACCTCGTTACATCCCCGATATCAAGCTCTACTCGCACTCTCTCTCCACACCATGCCACGTCCGCCGACTCGAACGAAGTAAGGCGGTACAATGCTGCAAGGCAGTGCCCGAGCTGCGTTAGCGTGGCGATAGAGACGTGAGGGTAGCGCGCTAGCGGGAAGGCGTCGAGGAAGAGAAAGACGCCGAACCAGGATTTAACTGCTGTGAAGGTGGCCCAGAGGCTTTCGAGGCGCTGGAGTTGGGCGGTGGGGTCGGGGTAGGGAGGGGGTGGGGTGTAGGCGAGGCAATGGGCGTGTATTGTGAGGGACGTGGCGTGAATATGGAGTTGGAGAATTGCTAAGAGAGTGTTAGATTGTGGGTGATTTCTTAGTGGAGGAGGAAGAATACCATTTGACTTTATATCTGCTGGAATGGAACGCTCAAGGTCGTCAAGTTGAGACTTTAGAGACTTGGCGTAGAAGTTTGGTGGGACTTGGTTTGATGTGTCTCCAAACATATCATCCCATGTTGATGTTGCACTCTTGTTGCAGATCAATTGTGCTCGTACTAAGTGAACAAGCACAATGTCGGTGGGGTAATCCTTATTCTCCTCCAGGATTCGCAAGCATTCACCAAGGTATGGTGTCCAGCGCATCAGTTCGGTGCGTTGGAAGTAGTTGGATGCCCTAGTTAATTGTATGAGTACGCTTCCTAGGCGGGGAGAGTAAGTCTACTTACACTGAGCTAACCAGGTAAAGGCCAACTACCGCCCTTCGTTCTTCCATGGTTACGGTCCTATTTGGGCCACTTACCCTCTTGGGGCACCCATGCGCAATGATATAATGTCGCATGACATCAACATGCTCACCCAGCAAAGGTTTTGTAAGTCCAAGGTCAAATGCAAGCGACATCCCTAGCTGAATAATAGTCGAGATGATAGGCTTACTACATATGTAGTAGTGACACCAACCTGCAAACACCAGGACGCCCAGGAATAGATCTAGGGTTTTAGTACCCTCAAGCAGCATCTCCCTCCCCAAAGTTTTCTTGACTTCCACGACCAGTGCTTCTTGGCGACGTAGGTTCTTGCTGCAGATTGCCCTGATGACGAGAAATAGGAATGGCCGCTGCAATCTCATCTCATCGACAGTTACATCAGGCCGGATACAGACGATTGGGAAATTCGGCACCATCTTCGTCCGATACGTCTCCAGAGCCTCCTCGAGCTCCGCGTCGCTCTCTAGAGGAAAGTTGTTCACCGAATCGGGACTATCTGGGACACTGGAGCCACTTACTCTCGAGGCTGCTGGCGTTGGGTGCCCATTGACGCATTCTCGATACCCTCCATTTGAAAATCCGACTAGTTCAGGTCGTTGTTCCGTTTCGTTTCCGAAGTTGGAAGACCCTACGGAGAGTTTCCTGGTGGCATGATTATCGCCGCTAGAGCCGGTTCCATTGTTTCCCTCAATAAGTGGTGATTCACTAGCATTAATTGTACCACTTGAATTTGAAGCCTGGCCAGTGAATGCCCTGGCATCGGGGTTCTGTGTTGGAATTGGTAGCTCTTGTTGGGCGGCGCCAGTAATGGATCCTTGGGAGCGTTGAAGTATCTGCACAATACTATCAAGCTTCTGTTCCAATGCAGCTGTCTTTGCGGATACAGATGCTGCTGGTCTCTTGGAAACCCGCTTCTTGCGAACTGTTGATGCGGGTTGGCAATCCTTCTTGAGGCGTTGACACCTGAGACTTTGTTAGAGATGACTAAACTTCGATGAGCAGACGCTGACAATAAGAAACAACAGTATTTTCCAGATGGGTGTATCAAGTAAGCATTTTGTTGATACACGATGAGAGTATTGCATTCGCTACCCCCCACTTCCATGGTACATTGCTGCGCAGACAAATCAAACTATCTCTATAGAGTTTCTGGTCAGAATGGTAGCACGTACCTTTCGCACTTGGGTCCGTTCGGTATGCTAACGCATCTCGTCTTGCTTTTCACACAATATAAACAAGCCTTTCCATAGGAGGCGTATACCTGGGCCTGTTCGGCTGGTCGATCCACAGAGTCCGTCTCCATCTGTCCTTCGTTTGTTGATACACCTGCCAACTACAAGCTGATAATACTTTGAATCGGACTTCGGAATGATATCACAACAGCGAAATTCCGGCGCATGAACAATAGATAAGGATTGAAGTAATCGTACAGCAAAATTAATCGATCGTATTTCAGGGACACGTACATTCGATGCCCCAATTGGCAACTTCAGCCTGGTCTTGGACGTTGACAGGAGTATAAACGGCGATCGGAAACTCCGATCGTCAAACTCCGACCGACCGTACCCTGCGCAATACTAATCTGAAAGTAGTATGGCGCTGGATACAATTGCCGGATCGGATAATTATAAATCCGATACTGACCACCTCAACATTCCGCCCCTTCAATATAATGATCCAGAGTAACCCCGATTATTTCCCCATGGGCAGAGGGTATTGCAAAGCGAACTGAGTATTTACTTTTGTTCAGGTTGGAGCCAGATGAATTTTTACTTGTCTTGACCAACAAATTGCTCTCTTGGTCATGATTTATCGAACGGGGGTACTTCCCTTCGATCCGTCAACCACCAAGAAGGATGATTTAGAGGCTATTGGTTTTGGGCTATCATCCATAGTGGTCCATGTTAAGGACACCAACTCTGTCATTAAAACCTTCCCTCCACTTGACAAGGACCAAGATGGTGAGAGGAGGATATATGAGCATTTACAAGGTGACAATGGTCACCCCAACATACTCAAATACTTTGGAAAGTGTCCCGCCGAATATGAGCTATTGCGAAGTGGTCTAGTATTTGAATACCACCCTCGGGGTACTCTTTTGGCCTCGTTTGATAAACTAGATGCAATTGGAGTTTCTGAGGGCGATCGACGACGGTTCGTGGTCTCCTGGATCTTCTCTAGAAATTTGCAAGCTGCAATCCCGTCCAGCTCTAACATGTCTCTATTAGCTGGCCGTACCAGATTATATCGGCAATGGACTTCATTCATTCACGCGATGTGATACACGGTGATATAGGGCTTCATAACTTGCTCATCCATGACGATGGAGGGATTGTCCTGTGCGATTTTGCTGGGTCTGGCATGGAAGGCCTACTACCAACCATTGGCGCTGGTGTGCGATATTCGGATCCGCAGCGTAGCAACAACATTTATTCGATGAAGGAAGACGATATTTTTGCTCTTGGAACTGTGTTGTACGAGCTCAGTGTTAGGAAACGGCTCTTCGATGGTCAAAGTAGTCAGTATATATATCGACATTTGGGCGACCGGGAGTTTCCCGATTTATCTACGGTGCCATTGCCGCTAAGAGATATAATTAATAAATGCTGGAGCCTTTTAGGCTACCAAGCAAGTGACGCTCTGGTAGAAATAGATGGATATAATTCATCTTGTTGAGGAGAACAGCAAAAGGTAAATTTTTAGGTGCCAAGAATGATAGTGATTCAACAGGTGTTGGTCGTCAATTAGACCCCTTGGCAAACTCCACCTTTCGTAGTATCTCTATCAATTTATTTGGTTGTTGTTCTTGCATGGCTGCTATAGATGGTAGTCCCCGCAGCCTATCATCTTTAAACGTGTAAGCCGGTAGTTAATTACCACATCGCATGACACGGAATATTGGATAAAAAATGACCTGGGGTTGAGAGGGGCAACTGTTAATTTCTTGGCTTTGAAACGCCTGTTTCGTCTATTGTGATATTTTAATATACTTTGGTTTTTGTATTGTAACACTAGGTATATAAAGTTAAAAACTAGTCTTCTCTTTCATCAATTTCTAATGTGAGACCTCGCGAACGCCGAGTTTATGATCCATAAGAATTGTCATTCTTCAAGGTCTGAGTCTTCCTCATGGTGACGGTACATTTCTTCCTTTTTATCGAACCCCCTTGAGCGCGATGCTTTCCAATCATCCATGGTTGGATAATTCAGAGCATCCTTCACGTCCCTAACTCGGCCATCCGGTTTATCCCGTGGTGGTGGCTTTCTTTCCCATTCATCTCTGTAGATTCCAGTGTCTACGATGGGCTCTTCAGGATCGACCCGTTGGCGATTATCGTCATCACCAAGAATAGGAAGGGGACATGAGGCTGGAGGGGTCTCCTCAGAGAGGAGGAAGTCAAGAAGCTGCTGCTTCTGGGAATCTAGGAGCCGATAGATACGATATGTGACTCGCTTCCGGTCAGAATGAAAGTAAATCGCGTCAGGCTATCTAGTTAGCTGTAGGAAATACTAGGGGTGGGTGGTTGTATCATACGTCAATGCTGGGAAGATGCTCTAGCCCAACGGGGGGATCTGATTCTGGTTTGCGCCTGTCGAAAAGTGCAACCCCGCCTAAGATACGTGTCTCAGCCCAGTATCCCACTCCATCCGCAACTCCCTCTGGGTATTGATCGTAGTCGCGGTAAAGCCTATGTCGGAAGAGCGTCGGTGGGGGGCCGTTTGGGTTCCGCCGCCAGAACATGGTATTCTCCCTCGGTGGTGTCCAAGAAGCAATGCCATCGTCTTTATGCAGCCCGATATCTAGTTTGAATAATTGAACTGCTATCTGGTGTATAGCCACGGCAGTGAGCTCAATCAGCCGTGTCTGGAATGCTCTCGAGCCTGGGGACGCAGCTTGATATGCATGAATAAGCTATAGTATCTCCAGTCAGTATTGCCGATTGGGCTCAAAACAGCAAATATGTTCTTACCTTGCGATCCATACACAAGGTGTGAGGATTAAAGTCGGCGTAAAGCTGTCTGGTTTTCTCCAAGGCCGCAGGACAGAGATCTATGTGATTCGTATGAAGTGGGTGGTCATACGTGAGCGCCCCAAAGGCATAAGTATCCTTCTCGACACTGGACAGTGGAAGGCCGTCAGCTATTTGTGCGTATGTGATTTGTGCAATTTCGGTCGATAATACATTCTCCACTGCCCGGGTGAAGATATCTCGATGCTGGCCTGTCAGAATATCGATGGACAGCTTCCGGGACTGTTCGTCGGTGCTATGTTCGGTAGGGTTGGGCGTGTCTTGCGGCCCCATGATCGCGTGTCTTGCAATATCTAAGACTGATAATGATAGTATATACTTCTATGGCGCAGTCGTAGAGAAATGTTTATATTGAGATGGAAATCGGTTGACCTTGGTGGATGGGGAGGGCGAGCTCCGTGTGATTCTGCGGCTTCAGACCGCCTAGCGGGCTAATGCGGGCCGCACTTAGCAGACCCGGCGCTTAAAGGACAATGTTAAAAATAAAATTGCTTCGAAATGTCCGCGCGCCTACTGGAACAACCTAGTATAGGCGCTTTAGAGTATAAAGTCAGGGTTGTATGCGCCTGCCTGTCTATTTATCAGATATTCAGCCAATTATAGGCGGCATGGTAGTCGCTGGCGGTTGTGAGAGAAACAGGTCGCAGCCGGGCCGCTTACGCGCCGGGGAACCACATCACCAAGGGTTTTACGCGATTTCTCAGGTCTACTTTGTAACCAGTCTTTGGTGTTTCTTATTGTGACAGCGGCCTTGTATTAGGCTAGTATTTATAAGTATTTCTTTAAGTGTGCTCCCATTTGCTAACCAAGGCGGCTAATGTCAACATTATGTCTCACTCATGTCTAGCTCTGTTTCATGTTCCCCGACTTTAACTCCCGCGACCTATGAAGCATCTATGAGCATAGAGGAGATCATTTAGCCACCCTATCGTGAGCATTGCTATCTTAAAATGGTTATACGCAGCTAAAATAGGCACTTGCATCTCTTGACTGATATATCCCTCTACGGGGATTCTATAAATAATGACACTTTTTAAACTTGAGAACTTATAAGAAGGCGATAGTTTCCCTTTGGTATTCACCTCGTCCTGGCTGCAACCATCTCATATTTTTGCTACATATACCTTCTACAAATCGGCTGCCTATAATCTTATTAAATTCACCAAAGCATCTTCTACAATGACGGAAACTCGACTCAAAAATCTCTGCGTTTATGTTCAGCAAGGGCAGGATACCCCTCGAATCGACGAAAGGACTAAAGAATTCAAGGCCGTACGACACATCATCGACCGAGCCCTACTTCTCCTTGAATCTGGAAAGGGTTGGACTGCGTTTAATGAGTTGGCGAAGAAAATCATTATCGAGCGCTATAGGGCTGATCAAATTTGCTTATATCCTCGCAACGACACAAATTTCAATCAGCTCAGCGGCAGGCTTGTTCAGTTCTTACGACAGATGAGAGATAGGTTTCCTCCGGTACTTTTAACATTGGTAGATGGAGAAGCGGTCTCAAACAGAATGCATTGGGGGAATGTAAACTCTTCCTTAGATGATTATGATACCCGGGAAGCTGGAGACCTGAGCATACACCATGGAGTAAGTTTAGCGCTTTTAAAACAATTCAACTAATTTTATAGTTTTTAAGATCCACTGCTAACGGAATTTGGCGCCAATAGCTCTTAGACAGCATGATCCGCACTGAAAACTTTGAGGACAAACGAGTGTTCACCTTCCAGCTAATTCTATCTGTCGCCCACGAAATCACCCACTTTCTCACCGGATTTCTATCCGGGCCCGAGAGGGCCTTAACGCCAGACGAAGTTACTGTCCCTGGATGGACTGAAGAGGGTGGAGAAGCAGGTCGGTATTGGGAGCTTGAATTCGTTGGGGGGTATCATAGAATTCTATGCGCGGCCGGGAGATCGTAACCCAGACCAGTGTGGAACTCCCTACATATTTACAAACTACCTCAGAAACTCGCCCGGGACGCCTGTTTCAATGGCATATATTGTAAGGGTTTTCGATGGGAGTAAGTTTGGATCCGTTTGTTTGTACTTTGTGTATTAGGTTTCTAACATTATTATTTAGGTGCAAACCTTCCTGTTGTGGCGTCTACAAATACTGCCCCAAGAAGCCGAAGGGAAATACGGCGACAATTAAAGGAAATGAGTGAAATTCGACGCCATAGAGCTCCTTCTACTCTTCCTGCACTCAGGGCAGGCGAATCGTCTGGGAGCTCTAGAAACCGCGCCGTTCCCGACTACCAGAGCCAAGGCAATTATGGCTTAGTTCAAGCCCCGCACCCGAGGGGAGGGCCCAGCAGTAATAATCATGGTGGCGGATCTAGCAGCAGCGGTGGTAGTGGCGGAGCCGGATATTACAGATACTAGGCTCTGGTGCGTTTCAATTGTTGAGTCGGGACTCGTAGCTGGTCTATGTGGCATGGATGTTACGAACATGGCTCGGCCTGCAGGGCGACAGGGTAGGTGGTTGGTTAGGTATCAGTTAGCTAACGGTTAGGTAACGACACCTCACCGAATCATGTGCGATGGATCACGCAGGATCGCGGTGATCTAGCGTGAGCCAGGACCACGATGGATCACGGTGATCCATGGTGAGCCTAAGCATGACACTCCTTATATAAGTAAAATAGTTCTTAGTTACAGGAGCTTCGTGCTCAACTCAATACAGTATCTTATACATACTAGTAACGTGCAATACTTGAGAACGAAGCCTTTGTGACTGAACCCCTGCCTCACCAACCAACCCAACGCAAGTTAAGCCTTCACGAGTCCAACACCAGGACCCGGTGTTACAATGGATTGCTGTAATTATAGTTATGGCTGTTGGTGTTGGAGTTGGGTCTTTTGTATTGAGCTCATAGTTTTTGGTATCTCGTATTGAATTGATAGTTCACTGAAACATTACAACTAACTCAGAGAGAGGACTTCGCAATGAGGTATCTTGTAATATTCTTGCACATATAATAATCTAGTAGCCCGTCTTCCCCTTCACAAATGCTGCGGCGGCACCGGCATCCATAGAGTACTATACCAGTTAGTTCTGACACCAAAATATAACAGATGGAGGGAAGCTTACATTCAAATGCGCCGGCAGGATAACAGCACCTCCGTCGCAAATATTGTCACCGGCGTGGCAGATTATATCCACCTTTGTAGCCGGCAGGGAGCCAACGGCGTCACCATTGTCTGGGTCGCCAAAGATCACAGCTGAAACAAAAATATATCAGCAGTGTACAAGAAAAGGAGTTGTAGAAATGTGAGACGTACCGGCGGCGATTTTAGCGGAGTTGTCAGCACTCAGCTGTTTTGCAGCATTATGCACGAGCTGTCCACCCTGTCTATTCGGAATCAGTTCTCATATCTAAATACTGATATTATAAATCGGCGTCGGAGACCTACGAGTACCCGCTTATCACAACCTTCGTATTGGGACACTGAGTAAAAGCTTGGCCAACCAGGTCCGCCATGTTCTTGCTACCTGCCGCATCGCCTCCAGCCAAAAACCCAACAACATTGGCTGGATAATCGACGCCCTGGATGGCAAGGTTCCCTGTTCCGATGGCCGTGGCGAGAGCAGAGAAGAATGGTGGCCCAGTGAGGGTCCCGACGTTGCCAGATTCCGTGGTGCCTCGGGCGAAAATCACGGTCACGGCTTTGCAGGCACTGCCATCTGTGAGGTCGTTCCGTGTGTCTGAGGACTGGCGGACATTTAAGCCGCCTTCGGGGATGGCAATGATGGTGGGAGCAGCGAGGGCGAGGGGGACGCTAAGGAGCATGAGGAGGGATGCAGAGGTCCTCATTTTGGAGGTTTGTGACGGGGGCGTTTCTGAAAGTTCTGGAGAGGTGTATGACGTGCAATTGGGATGGTCGGAAGGAGGTAATAACTTGGGAGATGCCACATGATTATATAGAGAAAGATGGCCTCGCGTATCACAATATTCATCATCGTCCACCTCTAATCACCGCATGACTTGTTAAACTGAGAACTAGCATCTGGCGATCTCTCTCCTTCCTCTTTGAAACTGAACCTTCCTCCATTTATTCATGCCTGCCTGTGCATCTATTGAAATCGCAGCATACTAAATATTTTGGCCATGCACTGAGCCTCTTAGTGCCGTCATACTATGGCAACTATCCAAATGCCAAAACGGCTCGGAGACAACACTGCCCTTGTTCCAAGTGTCCCAAATAAGAAACCTTTGCGATATCTCTTCGGCCCCGCAGCCGCGTGTACAACCCAATTGGCCGATCATGTGGGTCAACCAAATAAGACTTGAAAATGGCATGGTTCCCCACGGGGTAATCGTTGAAGATCAACCCGAAGAAAGGCCAGGGAGATAGTAATGGCCCATTTGAATTGTCGGGTTCAATCGCACATATGGAACTAGAGCTGCCTATTCCGTTGTAGAAATGAGGGGTTGCGGGATGCTGGTGCATTAAATTAGAGCTGCGGCTGTCGATCTGCCTCGGCTCTTGAGTTTTAAGTTCTGACATCGCGTGCATCACGTTCAAGATCTTGGGATCGGCAGTCAATTGCCATTTACCAAAGTCTGTTTACCCACCTCTCCTGGACGCCGCTGCCGCCGTAGATTTTTCGACCTTAACCGCATTGCAGGGCCGTTTCACTTGGCAGACTGTTCCTATCCTTGTGTTTCGCGCTATTCCTTGGTTCTTCGGCAACCAGAACTGGTACCTTAATGATAATGAAATATCACTTGCTTCCTAGTTAGTGATTCGCCCAAAATGCTCACGATGGGCTTGTTTCCGTCTTGCCTCTTCAGTGCCGCCAACTCCTCACGTAAATTGCCCCACCGGAATAGTAGTTCATAGTGTTAGATTTGCGGGGATACGGTTTGATCGTTTCTGTGGGGTTTTGACGTGTGATGTGTTACAGGGGTATCTGGTGCGGGGTTACATACATCGTACTCCGCCATGGTGAGTTGATATGACGACGCATTTGCATGTGGAGGGGAGACGGGCTGAAGCCTTCTCAAACTCGACAATCCCCGTAAAATCAGTTAATGCGTAACTTATCCATGATTCTCGTAGTCACTATAAAAATATCTTCAAGAAAAGTTCGTGGCTACTCTTTGTTCACGAAACCACTCTTTTCATAGTCTAGTACAGTCGTGAAATATGTTACGGCTGATTAAGGTGG
This sequence comes from Pseudogymnoascus sp. WSF 3629, assembly GCA_001662585.1. Classification (NCBI taxonomy): domain Eukaryota; kingdom Fungi; phylum Ascomycota; class Leotiomycetes; order Thelebolales; family Thelebolaceae; genus Pseudogymnoascus; species Pseudogymnoascus sp. WSF 3629. The sequence continues at coordinate 22,569 of KV454754.1, forward strand.
TTTGAAACTTGCAACTCATCTGTTATTATTCAATTATCTCCAGATTTATATGTTGCCAGCAAGTAAACCTGCAAACCCAAGTGATGTTCCTAAATCTATGGATAATGAATACACAAGCCTGTTACATTACAGTAACTACTTTGATGATTCTTGTCGCTCCGACTTCTCGCATTGGTGCTTGTTCCTCCGACTCCTCGCATTAGTGCTTGTTCCTCCGACTCCTCGCATTAGTGCTTGTCCCTCCGACTTCTTGCATTAGTGCTTGTCCCTCCGACTTCTCGCATTGGTGCTTCTCCCTCCGACTTCTTCCATAGGTGATCGTCCGCAGATCGAGCAATACAATAGAATATTGAAGTCAAATTGACTCTAGCAAACGAATCTCTAGTTCTCAAAGGCACCGCCATGGTCTTCACGCTCTTCACGCAACGGGTAGACTTAAAGCATTCTTGGCACCAAACCCCTATAATCGGGGAGACATTTACGCCTAGCGTGCGTCAGACAAACAATAGCCTCATCTTTCAAGGCTCAGAAACACTTAAACCCCTGCTAAATCCCGGAATGGGGAGATAATAATATCGGTGGTTCGTCAGATAAAGACTGAAATATAGGTATAAATTGAGAACAACATTTACAAAATAGCTAGAGAGAGCAAGGCGATGTTCCAAGTGCTACTACTACTGTTATCACATCCTCTGATCTACAAAGCGAATGCTCATGTCGTCAAAAATCGACCATGCCAGGTGATCATCGACGCTAGGAGGCACAAAATCAGAGCTCATCACAGGTTGTATAGATGTGTTCTGCAAGCTAGCTTCGAGCTGCGCAGCAAGTTGATGGCGGAAGTTTGTTGGCAGTTGTTGGGTTGCGCGGAGGGTGTGTAAGAGGTCCTGTACGAGGGGAATATCTATTGAAATATTAAGTACAGTTAAGACAGGACAGTATGGGCTGCTTACCGTCCGCTTCGCCAACTCCTCCGGATATTGCTTGGAGTACTATCAAGGCCGCCCATGTAATCATCTGTTTCATCAGCGTAGCTCTGCCGAAAATACATGCATGGGACTTACCACTAGGTCCCAATTGGTCCATATGCTTTTGTCATCGAATTGCATCTTCAGTGCAGCACGAGTTGAAACTAGCAATTCGTGCCGCTCAGATGAAGTAGTAGACGTCGCAAAGAGATTGAAACCGCGCGCGGGGTGATAGATGGATAATACCAGTAATCTGTGGAGGATATATTGGCGGAATACAACCCTACGATCGCACTCAGACGTGAAGTGCCCTGTAGAGTTGTCAGAATAGTATGTATGTATTATAAAAATCGTGCACTTACGGCCTGGTTTGTTGAATCTCGCAAGCCACCTGTCAAGCTGAACAGCCCAGTCGCGAATTATAGCCGCATCAACGGCAGTAAGAGAGGCTGTTAACATTGGCCTTTCCTGTGGTGACGAGAAACACGACCATATAGTGGGGAGCCCTCGACCAGTAAAATGCGTCAAGCCCGTATGCAACATCTGAGTGAGAGAGTAGATATCATCTTCCGATGAAATGTGCAGGCGAGCCAGGGGCGCTTGTAGTGGAATTATGGGACATGACATATGCAGAGATGCGTGCTCAAGGTCGATGATCTTATGCTGTCAGTATGTGACAGTTGACGATTATAATAAAGTTAGAACGTACCTGGAGTCCGGCGAAAAGTCTCTGCCACTCTCGCGACCTCTCATCGACTTCTTTGGGGCATGACTCCAATATAAGGCGGTAGCCAACGGATATCCATATCCCCGTCGTCTTTATTGAAGCTTCGCACGCGAGTCCGGCAAGTACTATACCAAGGACGTCATGGAATGCATTCTCTTCCGACTTAAATAACGGCTTATCTGCGACCAGTTCTGTCGTTGGAGAGGGAATGCTCAACTCGGCAATGGCTCGACACATAACTAGGAAGTAATCTGGGGCTAGGCAGGCGAGGTCTCGAGTGCCGTGGTTCAGAGCCGAGATGTACAACATCGCAGATAGAAGCAGGGGTGTTGGGGAGGAAAAGTTTTGCTTATTGGGAAGGAAGTGCAGGCTCGGAATATTTATATGAAAGCTACGCAGTTAGATGCGTATCATACCAGTGGCGGAACAGGAGGAAGCTTACAATTGCCATAATTGCTGAATATTTGTTGGGAGCCATATCTTTTCGTTGACTGGATGATGCGTCTTCTGTTTGAGCTGGGTAGCAGCATTCCACACCTCGCTGAGCGCTGGATCTCTCGTGTCTATCTGTGGCATATTTTGCTCCTGCTCAACGATTGAACCAGATGCGGAGTCCAGATCGAGACGTGACTCGATAATATCAAGGCGGTTCAATACCGAATGTAGCGTCTGGCTTGTCCATCTAACAGCATTAGGCGAGCCTTCTGAGGGCAGGACTTCGCGTGTCGATGAGGCCTTGATCACAATCAGTCTTGGGATGCCGTGCGTACACAGAAGGGGTGGCTATACGTTTGCTCTTGGTCTAAAGACGCATGGAACGCCAGTCCGCAAGCACCTCCGACAGGAAGGTCCTTGGTCCACCTTGCACTTTAGCTGTGGGATAGTTCAGTGACTGGTTCAATATGACAATGTGACGATATGATACAGCACAACAGGAGACCAACGATGAAGTGTAGGTCACGTGAACGGATTGGAATATAAAGTCACCTTCAATCCCCGGCATTTCACTGCACCCCGCATTAGTAAAGCGTACAGGCTCAATAAGATTATATTGCTCCGAGCCGATCATCAATAGGTAATCGGCCGCCCCGGGAATTCTATGAGCTTACCGCAGGCTTTGGTCATCTTAAAGGCCGGCATTTGCACCGCTCCATCGTCCGAACTCATATTGGCAAAAGGGATAGGTATCCTCGCATTACCGGCCGCCTAGCTCCAACACGAAGGCGGAATCCGCAATAATACCGAAAGTTCTGGGTAAATTGAAGCTTATGTGGAGGTATGTGGAACGCGGAGAAGAGTGTGGATGTTTATGGGGGATATGGCCGGGGAACGTGCTTATAATGTGTCGGCGAAGTCGGCGTTAGAGTTCCGGTTTTGCCGAGGAATACCAGAAGGATCAACACGCCGCCTTGAAACCCCAACACTCAACGCCTTCGGCGTCAAAATTACAATGTGATAGCTGGCTGTCCAACAATTGCCCCGCTTTCTGTAACCTCATCGAAGCTACCTTGTGTCGCCATGGATTCTCGATTTCGTGCTGGAGAGCTCGTCTCTTCATCTCATATAATAACCCCCCGTTGGATATTCTGCTCCTGGAGTGCCCATGATATCTGTAGCTCAGCGCCATGTCAATCCATGACCATGCGGATCGCGTCGCCGCGGAGTTCGAGTACGATGGAAAGCATGTCAGGGAGGCAGTGAAACATTTCATACGTCAGATGCGTCAGTATTTTTGTTGAACTGCGCGTTTTCTGGTGACCAAACCCACAAGAGAGCACGTGGTATCGAACTCTTGGCTAACACCAGTATCCAGATGAGGGCCTCAGTGCCGATGGGGGCGCCATGGCGCAGATCCCTACTTATGTTACCACGGTACCTGATGGCACCGAAAAGGTATGTCAGCCTGTGCGTATCACAAGGCGGTTGCTAACGTTGGCAACAGGGACTCTATCTTGCTCTTGATCTTGGAGGAACCAACGTCCGCGTCTGTTCTGTTGACCTACATGGCGACACCAAGCTCACTACTGTGCAATCAAAAACGGCAATACCGCCCGAGCTGATGCACGCTGCGACATTCCGAGAGCTCCTCCACTTCCTTGCCCAGCAAATCGAGCTCTTCCTCCAAACCTACCACAATGATCTCCTCCAAGCCCATCGTGCACGCACGACGGAGACGTCCCGGGACGCCTTACTTAAGCTCGGCTTCACCTTTAGTTTTGCCTTCAAGCAGCTCGCGCTCAACAGCGGCACCCTCCTCTACTGGACCAAAGGCTTCAACATCCCGGACGCAATTGGCCAGGAGCTTTGCGGCCTTCTCCAAAACGAGCTTGACGCACTGAATGTCCCTGTCCTCGTCGCCGCCCTCGTAAATGACACCGTCGGCACTTTGGTAGCCCGCTCGTATCAATCCCCTGGCGCGACGACTACCCTTCTCGGCGCTATTTTTGGCACGGGCACGAATGGCGCATATGTTGAGAAGCTCGCTAATATCACCAAAATGCTCCCCGTTCAAGCCGACGGCAGCGCTGCACCTATTCCGTCAGGGGATATGATTTTAAACACAGAATGGGGCTCCTTCGACCCTGAGCTCTCCATTCTCCCCAACACTCCTTATGATGTAGCTGTCGATCGCGAGTCCGTTCATCCTGGGATCCAGATGTTTGAAAAGCGCGTATCTGGACTCTTTCTGGGTGAAACGCTGCGCCACGCCCTACTGGCCATTGCGCCGTACAGCGAGACAATGGTCATCCCGCCCAATTCTCCGATCCACGACCAGTACAGTATCAGCACCACCTTCATCTCCTCGGCAGCCAGCGACGAATCCCCGACGCTAGAGATTGTCAGAAGCGAGCTGAAGAGGATGCTCAACCTAGATGCTACTCCACAAGATGCGGAGGCGGTGAAAAAGCTTGTGCTCGCTATCAACAAACGTGCAGCTAGGTTGGCAGGTGTTGCTATTGCAGCTATTGTGGTCAACTCTGGGCGTCTAACGGATGTATCTACGCTGCCAACTTCACCACTGAGTGTTGTAGACAGGAAATTGCCACTGCCAATCTCCCTCAAGGCTGTGGAGACTGAGAGTGATAAGGCCATTTCAGACGTCCATCCGAAACCAAAACTCCATATATCGCCGTACCGCCGCCTTCGCTCTCTCCTCCGGCGCCTCTTCTGTGCCCCTAACCCGGATTTGATACCCCTAGAATCTGATCTCCCCCCATCGAAACCGCATACTCCGCCAACGCACCCTGTAGTCCAAAATGAGGGAATCATAGATATCGGCGTCGATGGCTCTATCATCGAATTTTGCCCCGGCTTTGTCTCCTCCATCCGCAGCGCCCTCCGCGATGTAGATGAGATCGGGATTGAAGGGGATATGAGGATACGAATTGGGATTGCGAAGGATGGGAGCGGGATTGGAGCTGCGCTTATTGCGAGGATGGCCGAGCTTGAGATGGGTCGTGGGGGGAAGTGATGGAATGCTGGTCGGGTTTGGTATCAACTGTGGTTATGGTCAGGAGAACGAGCTGTGGTTGTGTTAGAGATTGGCAGGTTAGCATATCAGCGAGGGATATGAATGAATTGCTCGACGCCATCACTTTATAAAGCGCTTTTATGTGCACTTTTATGTAGGCAACTCTATGACTGGCTGAGATAAAAATTGCACGGTTACCCACTACGTTCACTTGAAAATGAGAAAATTGTATGGTACGACATGTGTGTTCTGGTATTATTAGACGTGGGTGGCTACAGTAATATGAGTGTCAAAGGAGGGATGACTATATAATGACTAGTTATTGCTTTCTTTCAGTTATGTTTTAAAGGGTTGCGTATATCACTATAATCTTCTATATTTAATGGGTATTTATATTTAATTAAATATAAAAAGAGTGCCTTTTACCACTATAAAAATATAATCATTGTTTGTATTTAATGCAAGAGATTTAAAGCCTACACACGTTATCCCAGTCATTTAGTAGCTCAACGACGCCTAGATGATGATTCCATAAGGCCTCCGCCATCGCAGTATTACCCTCATCGTTTATATGGTTGCTATCGACGCGTCCTGTTTGGAGTAGCACCTTCACCACAGTTTCATGGCCCCCGCTAGCTGCAAAAAGAAGCGGAGTTGAGCCGGAGTTATCTTTTGAGTCGGGGTCTACGCCTTCCGTGGCTAAGAGGAGCTCGACAAGGGCCTCATTCCCATTTATAGATGCGGTAGTAAGGGCAGTCTGCCCCTTATTGTTCCAAGAACTAGGGTTTACCCCCTTAGTAGCTAGAAGGAGCTTAACCATGTCCAAATTGCCTTTCCAGGCCGCCAATATGAGAGGTGTATTGCCATCGTTATCCGTCATACCGACGTCGACCCGCTCTGTTCCTATGAGGAGGTTTACGACTTCCTTATGACCCTTGCCAATGGCGAACCAAAGTGGTGACTGCCCGTCAACATCTCTAGAGTCGGCATCAACCCCTTCAATGTTAAGCAAGAGTTCCATAACACCGACGTGGCCAGCCTCAGCGGCAAGAGAGAGCGCCGATCGGCCGTAATTATCGATGGGGTCAGGGTTGATTCCGCTGACCGAAAGCAGTAACTTCACAACGCCTGTGTGCCCCATAAATGAGGACAGCGACAAGGAAGTTTGACCGTAGTCGTCCCTCTCATTCGGATCTGCTCTCTCCGATGCGAAGAGCAGCTCTAGTACCGGCTCGTGGCCTGCCTTCGCCGCTACTGACAGTGGCCATCGACCGTCGACTCCCCGGGGGATGTGAACACCATCACTGGCTGCGATAGCTTTCTTTATCGTCTGAACATTGCCATTTTCCGAGGCCCAAATTAGTGCAGCTGGTCTCTTGCCATAAGCGTCCTGCCGATAATGAATTGGCTCAAAGTACTGTCTATATTTGCGACTAGCGGATAGCAAAGCAACTCTGTCTATAGCTGAGATATATGCAGAGATGATGTAGAGGATTTCTTCAGGCAGGTCGAGGAGCGTCATTGTCGTTGGGCAATTAGAAGGACGTGGTTCTGCCTTGGTCGATTCAAGGTGTCACGATGCGGAAGTAAGCGAATTCTCACTGTCATCGGGCTGATAATTCGCCCGTCTACGCTGATTGTAAACTTTATAAGCCAAATACTAAATATAGCGGAAAAAATAATACTTAATTATTGCTAGATTTGATAGCCAATTTACTGTTTCTACTATTTCGAAAGCTCGGCTTTATACGATAATTGTAATGCCATTACACTATTCGTGTTTCTTACGAAGCGCTGGCTCACGCATCCTCCTGTGTTGCGATGACCATGTGCATTTGGGCATTTTATATGGTGATGTTGTTCAAACCAGCATTGGCCCTACTCCGTACAATCGCACCCGCGATTTTGCATCTGGGTATCGAGTTTCCAGCAACAGAGGTCACAAAGTCGTCTCATTCAAGACCGGGCATGGCTCAATGGTTTGCGCACAAAATAGAGCAGATTAAGAGTAGATTAAGTTTCCTAGTCGTAGTACGCCCCCCAAAGACCCCGGACTCACTCCGTCTTCTCATTCCTCCCCATAACCTCCGCTACATGGTTCTCCTCCCTTGCCTTCAAAATCTTCGCCGTATACTCCTTCCCAGCGACGAACCACCACGCCGTCTCCAGCACGAGGAACCCTCCAACACAGGCACATGTATAGTTCATATTTTGCGCTACTCCGTATTAGCATTTTAATCTATCACTTGAATCAGGGCAAAGCTGGCGAGGGGGCTGCATACCAGAAACAGGCTTCACGTAGGGGAACGAGAAAAAAACAATCGCAAATATGAGCCACGCGATGGTTATGATATTGACCGTCATCCCGACGGCATAGCTCATATGGAACGTGCCACGGTGAATAGTAGTTCGCCGCATAAGCACGTTGGTGAGGATTGGAATTAGGTAAGCAAGGTTGTTGATGGTGACGGCCGATCCCAGGAGGGCATTGAAAGCTGTGGATGAGCCGAGATACAAACATCCAAGAATCGCGATTATGACCGTAACGGCAAGCTGGGCGTTAAGGGGAATGCGGAGAGTGGGGTGGACTTTAGACCAGCTGGAGGAGTTCGTTAGCGGATAGCGGAGTACGATAGGGGTGGTGCGGTCTTACGTGGAAGAGAAGGGAAGGGCGCCGTCGCGGGAGAAGGCCCAAAAGATACGCCCAGTGCCTGTTAAGAGAAGATTATCAGCTTGGGACATGGGAGATAGAACGCCGGAGGCATACTTAGTTGAGAGCCAACCATGCAGGGCCCAATGGCGATCCACAGCATGAATGTCAGAGCGAAAGCACCGCCGACTGACTGGGTTGCCTGAAGGAATAGTTCTGCAAGCGGGAGGCCAGTGGAAGTGGTAGCCAGTGCCGCGTAATCCTGGACAGAGAACATGAGGGTGATGAGATATGTTAAGCCAGTCACGAAGGCGATGCCGAGGGTAATGGCTGTAATTGTCCTCTGTTAGCAAACATCTCATATTATACAATAGGAATGTACGTACCAATGGCAAGCGGTGCGTTTCGTGAAGGCTACACAAAAGTCAGCTCTGAGACCAAAAAAAAAACGCAATCGAAGAGGGTGGCTCATACATTTGGCATCTCCTCCGTGATATGAGTAATGCCGTCCAGCCCTCCAAGACTGTACAATGGGTTCACCAACCCCGTAATGAAGCAAATCACATTCGACTCCCATCCCGTGTTGTTTATCCACGTCCTGAAGACAAACTCGTTATCCCGGTGAGATGGCGCTGTGGCAGCCACTGTGACCATAATCACGAACCAAGCGAGCTGAAGGTAGAAAACTAAACACCACATTAACACCTCAATAGAGCCGATTTAAACACCGTAAGACTCACGAGAAAATCGGTTGAGCCCGGGGATGGCCTTGTTGCCAAACATAACGATCGATGCTGTCGCCAAGTTCAAGACCTGGTACACGACGAATGTCATCCAGGCCTTGATCACAAGATCTCTATGGTACAATGCGATCAATGCCATGAAATTCTGCGAGTAAATCAGATTCGTCGATGCCGCCGTGAAGATCCCTGATTCGCGTTAGCTCACCATCCACCCCTGAAAGTCAATGCTCAAACTCACATCCGAATACAGTGCACCAGCCCGTGACGAAGCTGAGGTAGCCGGTCATCCTCCGTGGGGCGATGGCGGCAATCCAATGGTACATGGCACCCTCGGTCGGGTAGGAGGAGACGAATTCGGCGAGCGAAGCGCCAAGGAAGGATTGCAGAATCCAGACGAGGATGAAGCCATAGATAACTATCTCGAGTAAGCCTAGGCCCCAATAATAGACCTGACTTTACAACTCACCGGCTCCTGGGCCTCCAGCGGAAATCTCAGTGACCAGCCCGAGTCCGAGACCTAGATACAGGATTAGCCTGGTCGCGTGGCACCGAGGCACGTGAGCGTATTTTCATACCTGTCCATGAGATGGTAGTCGTCGACGCGAGGCCGATGAGACTGAAGATTCCAAAGTGACGCTCCAATTCTTGTTTGTGACCTTTTCGGATGCGAGTTAGTTACTTGTGCTCCATTATTTGATTGACAACATAGATAATTACCCATCTGTGCCAGTCTCAGCTCGTCGGCGTCGACTGGCTTATCACCACCGCTCATGGTATCGTCTGCCGCCACGACGGACGCGATAACTTGTTTTTCCTCACTCATGCTTGCTATGCTGTTATTTGGCAATGAATCCAAGAGCTGTGGCTCTGCCAATAGATATTATAACAAGGCCAAGCGACAAGACGGAGGGATCAGCGACTATTTTGATATCAAGCTTTCCCCGCACTGAGTAGTTTCCCAAGATAAGACTCGGTATGCGGTAATGAAACGTAGTAGCGCTTTTCGCGTTTGTGACTCGTGGCGCAAGGGGGAAGAGAGCACGCGCGCAACATACTCCCGGCACTCCACCCGAAGGAATATGGAGATAGGGAAGGATAAGGAGGACAGTACTTGAGCACGGTACAATATTATACTACGAAGTTTGTATCCTATAGGAAGGAGATACCGGGTGAGGCCGCGGCATCTGGAGTCCAGTGAGGAGTCACGAAGGGAAGGCGTGGGGAGGAGCAGCACAAACCCTGGGGCCGGTTGTCGGCGTTGACCTCGGCATTGATAGCGGTGAAGTTAAAGGGGAATACCAAAGGAGATGTTCACCGATGATCACTTGCATATCATATCCATATTAGGAAACTGGGAACCTCAATGCCTCGGTGATATTTCCGCGGCGTATCGGCAAAGTCGGTGAAGCGGAAGCCGGAGAATCTAAGGTCCGTGCTGACAAGGTTTAAGCTTGGAGCTGAAGGGACGCTACCCGACGCTAAAGACAGTTATAGTAAGATCGTCAAGCGGGCTAAAATTATCTCCACTATCCGTTAACCATCACGGAAAATCAATGTCATAGACATCAATAGATCAACAGCTATGGACGAATATCAACGTCAACCGCCACGCTATTGTCAAAGCTGCGAGAAGAAGCTGTTGTATTTTCCCGTCCAAAGTGCGGCATCATTGCTTTTCCTGTAATTATGCTCAATGCTACTCTGATGGTATGGTAGTGGCATGCTGTAGCACTATGCACAGTACAGTAGTTCAACATGGGGGCTGCAGCTGGGCCTGTCAGGCAAGACACTCAATGGCCACCCCGCTCTAGGACGGGATGATCGTCGTCATGACCGCCTGGAACGCGAATATAAAGTTCAACGTGTAACCCTGATGGCACTGAGAGAGAATATCCCCAGTGCGGTATGTGCATTGTGAAAGCAGTGAGCCCAACACAAGGAACCAATTCCTCGACAACGGCTCTTCATTGAATCGAGGCATCATGCGTGTGCTCTCGCTATCTCTCGGCGTAGTCGCTGCCATTGCTCAGGTAGTCACTGCTTCACCAGCTCGCCTCGATGATGCGCCTCTCGTGAAGACTGCCGGTGATGCTGCTGCCATTAAGGGCTGGTATATGCAGTCGACGGCGAAGACTTCCAGTGATATGCTCGCTGTGTCGCAGCCTGGCTTCGATATGAGCTCCTGGTACCGTGTTGGTAGCCGTGGAACTGTCATGGTATGTGTGAAAAGCGGCTAGATACTCCCGAGCGTATCAAGAACATTGAATACTGCTAAGATTCAACACAGGCTGGGCTCCTCGAGAACAATGTCTACAATGACAAATCTCTGTTTTTTTCCGAGAACTTGAAGACTATGGTTGACCGTTCCCAATTCGACGTACCTTGGCTCTACCGCGAAGAGCTCACCTTCGACCCGGCGACCAACCAGCGCTACTTCCTCGAGACCCACGGCATATCCTCTAAGGCAGATCTGTATCTTAACGGCAAACAGCTTGCCTCCAAGGAAACTCTTACTGGCGCCTATGGTGGCGAGAAATTCGACATTACCCAGTATCTGCTGAAAGGAAAGAACGCTGTCCTAATCCGCGCATATCCCACCAACTACCTCAAAGATTTTGCCCTAGGTTACGTCGACTGGAACCCATACCCACCGGACAATGGGACTGGTGTCTGGCGTGAAGTTTTTGTGTCACAGACTGGACCAGTGTCACTATTGAAGCCCCGCGTTGTGACTGACTACAAAGGCAAAGCCGTCAGCAGCGTAACTGCTACTATCAAGGTTGTCGTCAAGAACAGCGGGGCCAAATCGGTCCAGGGGACGCTTAAAGGTTCCATCACTGACCCTAGTGGTGCAACAATTCCCGTCTCGGCTTCCTACACTCTCAATGCCAACGAAAGCAAGACAGTCACACTGACAGCCAAGATCAACAACCCTCAGATCTGGTGGCCGAAAGCATGGGGCGCACAACCGCTCTATTCGCTTGATATTGCCGCATATATCGGATCTGAGGTCTCCGACCGCGCCGCCCAACGCACGTTCGGCATCCGCTATGTGACCTCATCTCTCAACTCCCACGAGGACCGCGCCTTTGCTGTGAACGGAAATCCCTTTCTCGTCACCGGCGCCGGTTACTCCGCCGACATGTTCCTGCGCTTCGACCCAGCCAAACTTGTGCAGCAGTTCGAGTATATCCTCGATATGGGCCAGAATACCGTGCGTCTCGAAGGGAAGCAGGAGCACCCTGAGTTATACGATATCGCCGATCGCATGGGTATAATGGTTCTCGCTGGGTGGGAGTGCTGCGATAAGTGGGAGGGTTGGAGTTATAACGATGAGGCAGCTGGGGTCAAATGGGTTGACGCTGATTATGTTACTGCAGAAAAGCAGATGGAGCATGAGGCGTATATGATGCAGGGCCACGCCAGCTTGCTTGGTTTCCTCGTGGGCAGTGACTTCTGGCCTGATGAGCGTGCATCGCCTATCTATGTCAACAAGCTGAACGAGCTTGATTGGGATGTTCCCATCATTGCTTCGGCGTCTCTGAGAGGGTTTCCAAAGAATTTGGGTTCCTCGGGTATGAAAATGGGTATGTCCTCTCATCCACTTACCAAATTTTACCTCCTCCCCTACTAACAAAACCCCACAGACGGCCCATACGACTGGGTTCCCCCAAATTACTGGTACAACAACCAATATGGCGCCGCCTTTGGCTTCGGCTCCGAACTTGGCTCCGGAGTTGGCACCCCCGAGCTCTCCTCCCTCAAAAAGTTTCTCACCACGTCCGACATGAAGGACCTCTGGACCGCCCCCAATAAAGGTCTCTATCACATGTCTACCATCGACTCCTCTTTCTACAACCGCAAAATCTACAACGACGCCCTTTACGCCCGCTACGGCGCTCCTACCTCCCTTGATGACTACCTCCTCAAGGCCCAAGCTATGGACTACGAAGCCACGCGCGCCGAATTTGAAGGCTACTCCGCGCTCCAGAGTGCAACGCGTCCATCCACCGGTATCATCTACTGGATGCTCAACAACGCCTGGCCCAGTCTCCACTGGAACCTGTTCGACTACTACCTCAAGCCTGCTGGGTCGTATTTTGGTGCCAAAGTTGGCGGGAGGGCAGAGCACGTTGCGTTCGGATATGGCAGCGCCAAGGGCGATGTGTGGCTTATTAACCACACGATCGATAAGAAGGGATCGAGGACTATTAAAGTTGACTTGTTAAGCAAAGACGGCAAGACTTTGGTTTCCCGCTCGGTGGACGCGACTACAACGCCCAACAACTCGAAGAAGGTGGCGACAATCCCAGAAGCAACAACTCTCAAGGACGCTACCTTCCTACGCCTTGTGCTGAGTGATTCCAAAGGCAACGTGCTGAGTAGGAACGTGTATTGGATCTCACCTAAAGTGGATAAATTGGACTGGAAAAGCTCGACATGGTACCACACCCCCGTCACGGAGTTCGCCAACTACAAGTCACTCGCGACAATCAAGCCGGCGCAATTGAGCGCCACGGCAGGGAAGGCGGCTGTCGTGGATGGGAAGGTGAAGGTGGACGTCACGCTGGTGAATAAGGCGGCTGTGGCGGCGTATTTTGTACGTCTTGAGCTGAGGGATGGGAAGGGCGAGGATATCCTACCAGTGGTGTGGTCAGACAACTATGTCACGCTGTGGCCGGGTGAGAAGGTGGTGTTGAGTGTTAGTTGGGCGGCTGGAGGGGCGGGGAGTGGGCAGGGGAAGGTCGATATTTCGGGGATTAATGTTAAGGGTGTTGAGGCGGTGGTGGTGAAGTGGTAGGACCTGTTGATAGGGGAAACTTCCTGCTCTTAGAGTAGGCACTCTTGGATATGAAAATTATGAATAACTTTCTTGACATCCCGCAACATGTGCTTGAATTAAACCAGCATCCCCGTCCATACAATCATGCACCCATCCGCAAAATACTGCGTATCAATATCCGTCGCCTGTAATCACATGTCAGCAATTCCATCCTCAGTAGACGCCCCACAGCAGCAACCAACGAAAAAAAGTATCCTCACCTTCGCAAATCTCGCCGCTTGTCCAATCCCCATATTCCGTGCAATCCACATCAAGCACTCCTGCAAGTACTCCCGCATCTCCTCTCCAACAGTCCCCACCCTCGACGCCACAAACAGAGGATGCATCAGCAATAGCCCACCCACTGCTCTCCCTGGTTTCAATTCCCGGTCTGTGCCTCCGTCGATAAAAGACCTCAGTTCATCAGTCAGGTGGTACGGTATACTCGCCACAATATCCTCGACCAGTCGTGCCGCCTCATTGCGCTCGTGGGCGTGGTCTTCTTTGTCGTTGAGCACATCGGAGAGGGCGAGAATAAGGTCCAAGAGGAGCAGCCTCGCAGCGCGCGAGGTGTTCCACACACCTGCAATATAATGGTCAAAATAAGTGTCTACCCTCCCTGGCCACGCCCCAGCTTGCGCAGCTGATCCATGACAAAGCGCGGGAATGTGGCCTAGTAGGTGAGGGTTGAGAATATCAGGTTGTGTAGCTTGCCAGTGCGCGAACTGGTTGGAGAGGGATATGGCATCTGATTTTAGTATGGCGAGGTCTGTGGTAGGATGGGTGGGAGAAGAAAGGACGTTGTGGGCCTTGTGGTAGAGAGGGCTGAAGTCGTGGAGGAGAGTTGAGAGAGGGTGCGGGGTGCTGGGCTGTGAGATTACCCGGGGAAATCCATTTTTGACTGCTGGCTGGCTGGAGCCCATGAAGTGCACGGCGCCAAATAAGTCTAGTGGCGAGTTTTCAATTTTCAGGATCGCGGCTACGCCTCGGGCATGTGCGTTGTGGTAACCAGCGTGGGATTCGCCAGCGACTATCATCTATATCCGGTCAGCTATTCCATTCAGTTGATGGGATGCGGTATAAATAAACCTCATAAAGCCCAAGGAGCATGGCAATCATCAGTGCCTCGGGCATCTCTATAAAATCCGGGTACTCTATTGCAATCCGCAGCGCCCGGAGCAGTTCTTGGTACGTATCCTCAGCTCGAGCTATAAGCCTAGGTCTGCACAGTTTCCGTCCATGATTGGCATTGGCTACGGCCCTACATGCCATTGCAAGGCTGGAATTATGGCCAGCCTGACTGAGCATAGATTCCAGTCCATCGAGGTACCCGCGAGATAGGGTGTGGTTTGTTGAGGCGACGCAGTAGTCATACAAGAAGGCTTGGATAACCCGTTTGTCGGCTTCCTCTTGTGAGAATTCTTTAGGAGGATTATCCTCGGGTAGAACTCCAGTCGTGGGACAGCGAATTCGGATTGGTAAGGTGCATTTCCGGGCACTTGAGAGTGGTGGCGGGCTTCCGCCCTGGCTGTCTTGGGGCCGGAAAATTAGGCTGGCGCTGTCGCTATAACCCACGCAGGTGCGGTTTGATGTTATACATCTAATGCATGACTAATTTCACGACGTCAGTTGGTCTTTAGTGACATAAATCTCTGGGTATGTAGCATCCAGGACTGTATCTTAGAAAGATTTCATTGGTAAGATCAATGAACCACCACGGGAACTCAAAATAAAGCTTCTTACGTACAGGACGAGCTTCGTCACACTGCAAACAAATCAATGTTAGCTCCGTTCCTCAATATTACAAAAGGTAGTCTTTGGGGGTAATTCAGTATCAATAGGACAAGGCGAACCTTCTTCCTCCGACGCTTGCACGTCTCGCAGCCTCGTGATGGGCCTAAATAGACCATTGTTTGTTGTCTTCCATTTACTCTTCAGCTCCCCATGAAAGTTTATTCGTTCGCCCACTTCGTCCAAATATTGCAAACTATCCAGTTTCTAATCTCCGAGTATACTCCGTTCCAATTCCGGATCAAACTCGTTCTGTTGGTGATTATGGTACAAAATTGCTCAATTTACGCTTGGCTTGGTGAGAAATACAGTTAGCGTTGCGCTCTATAGATGTACAATAAATAAGACGAAGTTTGTGATGAATAGATGAACAAGAGAACAAGTAAATGACGATGTCAGCATTAGGATCCTATGCTTGTTTAAGTCCGGGGCGGCGCTAAACACTAGCCTTAATAGGATAGGCGACTTGGCTATTTTAGGTTCATACTAGCGGATACGCCAAACCCTGGATATGGGTCCTACCTCTTTGGGTTAGCGTTACGCAACTAGATATCGCCATTTGCACTTGACACCTGCTAGCTTCATATTACTCCGTTATAGATCTACAAAATATTAACACCAGTGTCACATTTCATACAGACGAGTTTAGGGTTGAAACCTCCTTGTGTGAGTCTGCATAAGATTTCAGGTTTGATCCCTCCGTAGCTTAAAATATTCTGTGTTTTCGGAAATATACTTTTCTGCCTTTTTGCCAAAAAAAATCCACTTTTTTTTTTTTTTTTTTTTTTTACGACGGCAATGGGAAATAACGGATTAGGGATCCGTAAATCAAAACAATAGGCCTGCTGGCCCAATGGCAAGGCGCTTGACTACGAATCAAGAGATTGCAGGTTCGATCCCTGCGTAGGTCACTATTCCAGTACTTCGGTATTTCTTTTTGATGTTCTTTTTGATATATTTTTGGATTGCTAGGGGAAATAGGTATGCAACCGGAGTGGCAAACTTTTTGCATGACTAAAGAAAGATTGTGGGAATCGACGATAGAGCAGCAGTAGGGCTAACAAAAAGAGTGGGAAGGCTAAGATGACGGCGAGTGTAAGTAAAACAATTATATATAGCAAGTATATATGTCCAATTTGTTCTCTTCAGTTCCTCTATCATCATCAGACAGTGAGGCTTAATTCCCAGGACGCAATATTCTTTCTCGTCCTTCTGTTTCCTATTTCATATATTGTTTGAAGCTATAGAAGTATTCTAAATTTCCCATGTTGATACAGTCTACCCTCGAGCCTTCCCGGAACCAATACCCCTTTGTAGCTCAGTTGGATTAGAGCATCGGACTGTAATGTAACGCAAATCATCCGGGGGCCCCCGGTTCGATTCCGGGCGAAGGGACTATAACCCTTCAGACGAGTCAACTCGTCTACGGTATTTTTTTTTTGTCGAAGCTCCCAGTGGCAAACGCACCTCTCCAACCGAACACAGCTATTAAAAAAAAAAAAAACTACAATGCTTCTTTTTAGCATTCACGCATTGCCATCCCATGTCTACCAACACCGCCGCCTGGCTCAACCCCAAAACATCGCGGCCCTTTGCTATTGACCAGGAGTACTGGAGGCGGAGACATTTGTGCCAGCACGTAAAGCCTTTGTTGTTAACCCTGGGCACTAGAGGCGGATACATTGTGCCAACAGTTAAAAAGCGAAAAAACAGCTCTTAATTGTTATGTTTCCATTGATGACTTCTTTCTGGTACAATAAAATCGACCTTTATTTTATTTATCATCTCAGGATGTGCTCTCCACCTTATTTGTCAATGGCCTATATGCCTCCTCTGGAATCCTTCCCAGCACCGACTCGGCGATCTTCCTCGGCGCTAGTCCATACAGCTGCTGGAAACTCATAATCATCGGCCGCCACTTATCTGGATCAACCCTGTTCTCGAATCCCTCCATCCGAATCTTCTCGTGAACATGCGTCCTCACAATCTTAACCTCTAATGCGAGCAGGCTACCCTTTTTCTCCGTATCGCCCATCATCTCATGCACCTCCACCAGCTCCGCCTCCATTTGCACCGGACACTGCACAACCCTCGCTGGCTCTACAATTTCCGAAGCGATTGGCGTCAATCCCGAGTGCCCGAACTTATCATGGACGTATTTATATCCATTCGCACGCTTAAACGCATATCTCGCATCCCCCGGCGCGGTCTCGAGTCCCTCGCAGCCTGTCGTTCTCGCGAGGGCGTTCACAAAGTGACCCATATCATCTGATGCGAGGTTGATCACGCACTGCTTAGTGCGACGCAAATTGGCGGTGGTTTGGCTGTTGGCAGCGAGACCAAGCATGCAGTAGTTTCCAAGCCACCAGGCCGAAGACATAGGGGCGATGTTGGTGGTATCGTCAAGGTTGGTGGTGCTGATTATAACAACGGGAGTGCCCCAGTACAAGATTGCGGGAGATATAGGTTGGTGGGTTGCGGACGAGAGGGGGACTGTGTTTGAACCCATTTTGTGTAATGTTTCACACTTGATGATGATGGTCGGAAGAAAGAAAATTGTGCTTTTTAAGAATTACTGCGTCGTAGAGAAACAGCAGATAATCCTAATATTAATAGTCCTCGTTATTACAAGCCTCATAACTTTTCTGGATAGTTAGTACGCCTAAAGCGCTTGAACCTGGCATGTTGGGACCAGTGCCACCGAAGTAACCAATACAGCAACAATCAATTATCGAGGTCTTTGAATCGACCCACAATGTGGGTTGGTAGATATAATTGTATTGGCGATATTAATATCAACCAATGTGCAAAATTTACTAGAAAAGCTGAAGTGAAGTTGGCCGATTGCGCCAATTTAAGAGTTCTCACTCGTTGTAG
The DNA here is from genome assembly GCA_001662585.1 of Pseudogymnoascus sp. WSF 3629. Classification (NCBI taxonomy): domain Eukaryota; kingdom Fungi; phylum Ascomycota; class Leotiomycetes; order Thelebolales; family Thelebolaceae; genus Pseudogymnoascus; species Pseudogymnoascus sp. WSF 3629. Next base: position 40,619 of record KV454754.1, read on the forward strand.
TTGAAGTGGCCAATCAGGCAACATAACCCAAACGCCGTTCATCACCCAGTCTCTCAGTAGGCCTAGACGTCGAATCTCGAGGAATTTATCGCTCCTGAATTAACTTCGCCATCGCTAGGCTGTCTAAATAAAGGCTAACGTCTACTCCTCCAATTTCCCGACTCGAGTCCATAACCTGCACGCACCCATCCATTTTCGGCATCACAGCATGCACATACCTCAGAATCCCACCACCAAAGTCAACGTCGTACACGTTCAGCCTCAGCCACGATGTCACAAGCGTATGGCGATCACCAAGGAATGCCTGCCACAGCCGCTGAGGCGACCTCTCAAATGCAGCGTCGTGTAGCATGGCGCCCATTTTCTCCGGGGTATACATTGTGAGCGTCTCGCGGATCGCACTCGCCGTCGACCCTAAACTCAACGCACTGGCTTGACTGCCACTTGAGCGAATGTGCGTGAGGAAAATGGGGGACCCAATGAATGAATCTGAGAGAGGAGGCTGCACACGCGTTCGGGCGCTCAAGGTCACATTGAGAAAGACGTCGTCGGCGGAGTCAGAGTAGCCGCGTGCACGGTTAATGGCGGACCATATGTGCGCGAGGAGGGCGTCGAGGCGTGATATGTCGGGGCGGCAACCTGGTAACTCGCGCGTGCTTGCGCGCAGGGTACTGAGTTGTCCCTCGGTGAAGTGTAGGAGCGCTTGCGACACAGGGCGCGAGAAGTCCCAGGTGCTCCATGGCGCAGGGGTGGATGGCGAGAGAGGAAGAAGCGACCTCGAATCGTCCTGTGAGAGTGGCGGCTTTGAATTCTCACTCGTGGGAGCGAGGAACGAGGGAAAGGCGGGGTCTTTGGCGTCATTCCACCAGTCAAACCGGTGGAGTGGCAGGAGACGTGCTGTCTCAACTGCGGATGGGTCTGCCACGTCTCTGTCAATGTCACCAGCCGCATGGGAGTCGAGCTGCCCAGGGTTAAATATGGGAGGGTCCATAGGAGATTTCGCGCTTCCGTGGCAAGCTGCCGCCCACTGGTGTATAAACACCATCAGCGACTGTGCATCAGCAAGTGAATGGGCCATCTTGACGGCAATAGCATAGGCGTCACAGGAAAACTCCGTGATTTGCACTGACATCCCAGGCAGGCCGGTATATTCAACGAGGTTATGAAGCGCCAGTTTCGTGTCAGACAAGAATATATTCTGAGGAAAGTCTGTGGCGATCCAGGTCGCATTCCCCACGATACGCTCGAGCGCACTAGGGACGATGGAGTCAAGGGTTCTATCCGTCTTTGAGACCACCCACTCAACCCCGGGATCAGAGTCGCACCCATAGACTACCATGGGCCTTCCAAAACGCTCCGTGTGGAGGCCGCCGTCGCGAACTGGGGACCACTGCAGCTGGCCTGCCCATTGCGGGAAGTCGTTCAGTGTGGCTACGAATGAGGACTGAAGGATGGCATGCGACGGGCTTGGGCCGCAAAAAAGCCAGACTGCACCAGTTGATGAAAACCGAGCGACTGTTGCATCGAGAATAGACAGAGGCGTTGATACTGGCGCCGTCAGTCTCGGCAAAGGGAATAGACGGAGCTTCTGTGGCGGTAGTGAACTGGACATAGCTAATGAATATCCTATAGTCAATTGTGACGTGATATATTGATTCGTCGACTATAGCGTCAATGCCGACAAGCTTGGTTCCCGTCGACGGAAAGCTGTGCTCTTATCAACCAGGCGACGGATGCTGCTGGTGGATACGTATTTCACGATTGGGCCCATGCCACACCACACCTAGTAGCAAACACTTTGAGACTAACCTACCTACGTATCAAATGCGATATCAATATTCCAACAAAACTCAGCAAAAGCCTCATACCTAACACATGTTATGAGTCGTTGATAAGTAAGTCGATCTCCTCTTAACTCGGTCGAATAAAATACCAACTTTAACGCCGGCTGAGTCATGCGGGGTAAGACCAATTGTGCTCCATAATATAATCCCGCTCAAAGGAGAAGGTGAGAAGGTGGTGGGAACAGGTTTGAGGGAACCCCGCCAAAATCTCGACCTTTGAGGGAACAATGGATTTTGCTATAGGTTATATAAATATATGCGCGGCGACAGGATATTTATGAATGAGAGCCTGTTGAATTAATTTGACGAATATTATAATTTTATTATTATCAACAACGAAAAATATATAGGGGAATGGCTCGCTTGACAATTAGAGACGCCGGATACACTCCAGGCCAATTGCCCTCTGGCCCGAAAAATTCGATCCTTGACGTACCAGGTATATCCCTAACATAGCACAGACCGATAGGAGCATCTTAGGATCTTACTGACTCTCAACCAGGTGTCCACGTCGGCCAAACCACCGTCGGCGAGGATGGCGATGACGTCCGCCACGGCGTGACCGTCATCTTACCCCGCCACCCCGACGACATCAACATCCCCTGTTACGCCGGAACGCACACGCTCAACGGCAACGGAGAAGTCAGTGGCTCGTTCCAAATCAAGGACTGGGGCTTCATCAATACCGTTCGTCTCTCCCCTGCCCCCTGGCGGTACTCTCCCACCACAGTCTGATTTACACGTGACAGCCCATCGCTCTCACCAACTCCCTCAGCTTCGGAACAGTTTTCCAGGAGGTATGGCAATGGATTCTACAGCGGGCGCGCGACAAGGGGATGTCGTTGAATGATATAAGCCACGATTATGGGACGCCGATCGTGGCAGAGACAGCAGATTGGTGGCTCAACGATGTGCATAACTCAGCGCTCAAGCCGGAGCATGTACATAGTGCTTTTAAGAGGGCACTCGAGCAGGAGGACGTTGAGGAGGGACAATATGGTGGAGGCGCGGGGATGACGTGTCACATGTTCCCAGGCGGAACGGGGACCAGCTCCAGAGTCGTGAAGTGTAAAGATGGGAAGACATATACGGTTGGGATCCTATGTCAGACCAACTACGGACACACACACGATATGCAAATAGCTGGAGTCCCAGTTGGAAAGTTACTCCTAAAGGATAGAAAGCTTGCAGAAGAGAAGACGGTCAAGACCGCCAGTGGGAAGGTGGACGAGGGCAGCATCGTGGTTATTCTCATGTGAGTGTCTTACTTGCCCCTACCAACCAACTAGTATTTAACGACGACCAGCACGGACGCCCCAATGCTCCCACATCAGCTCAATCGCCTCGCGCGACACTGCGCCGTCGGCCTTGCGCAGGTTGGCGGCCACGGTATCGGGACGAACTTCTCAGGCGACATCATGCTCGCTATCTCGAACGGGAACAAGACCAACGAGAAGATCTCAGGCGAGCGCGTCAACGGCATCGCAGACGTCGAGGTCAATCGGATCGAGATCCTCAAGAGCGAGAGTGTGGATACGATGTTTAGGGCTGCGTCCGAAGCGACCGAGGAGGCAATCTTGAACTCGCTCGTTGGAGGGAGAGCGGGAAGGACTGGATTTAACGGCTTACACCTGGGGGGATTCCCGGTGGAGAAGGTGAAGGAGCTACTCGAGAAGTATCGTGTGGTTGTTTGATATATCTTTCGCTATTTAGTATACTCCGAATTATTGCTACTTTGTAAGTTGCTTAGTACCAAGTCTGCGATTGAAGGTGTCGTTGCCGTTGTCTTTGCCGTTGATGTCAGCGAAGTTGTTGCATAAGTCACAATAATACCTGGCTAACCATACGTCTAATCACACATATGTACTGCATCAGAACAGCAAGCATCAACCACTGACAATGTGAGATATGGCACGTTCAGGGTTGGGGTACAATGTGTTGATGAGATGGACCATGTTACCGCAGGGAAAATACCGCTCCAGAATCACGATTCGGATAAACTGTACGGCCGACGAACCCCTCTCTGACAAAGAGCTGAGTTAACCCAATGAAATCTATTCGTGGGGATTTAGCGTCGTAATATATAGTGCAATATATAGTGTTCCGTGTTGGTTTTGTTATTTTGTTCAACTACGCTCTACGTACCAAGGCGGCTCGTTGGATTTCATTTGCGCATCCCCGTCTACCCCTCAGCTGACCGTCCTATTACCATTGCGGGAACCCTTATTTAAAGTCTTGGGGCGCTAGCAATATACCCGATGGATGCTCTTCCGCTCCGCGGTTTGAGGCCCGCAACACCGCCAGGGCGGCGCCACATCCCCATCTTCCATGCTTCTTCTAGAAGGCCAAGAGAAGCGGCCGGAACAAACCAATAGATTGTCCTGTTCCTCAGCATTAGCACAAAAGAGGCTACTGCAGGTACCCCGCATACCAATCTCCCCCGCACTGTTTTTAATGGCATCGATTTTATTATCACGGCGGTGTAAGGCCCGAAGCCACCGCCCCTGGAAGTCTTGGTAATGTATTTAATAGGATGGGTTAGTAGTGGTTTTTCCGGCTCCTAATATATAAACCTCATTGTCCCCCCTTCTTGAGAATTCTCGCAACTTCAGCCTTTTAGTCTTTTCAACTATCCTCTGACTCGTCAGCATCGATTAAACGACAATGGTTCGCAACCTCCCCTACGCTGCCTTGCTCTGCATTGGCCTTGTAGCTGCCCAGACTCCCGGAAAAATTCCTGAGAAGCACCCCAAGCTAGACACATGGGAATGCACCAAGAAACACGGTTGCAAGAAGCAGGAAAGCTACATTGTTATCGACCAGGCATCCCACCCAAATTATCAATTGGACCAGCCTAGCCTCAACTGTGGCAATTGGGGAAGCGCCCCCAACGTGACGGTCTGCCCTGATGAGAAGACATGCGCCAAGAACTGCATCGTTGAAGGTATCCCTGATTATTCCAAGGTTGGTGTCACTACCAAGGGCGGAAACCTGTTCTTGAAGCAACTGGCAAAGGATGGCAGCTCGGTATCCCCAAGAGTCTACCTCCTCGAGAAGAATCAACAGGAGTATGAGATGCTCCAGTTGACGGGCCGCGAATTCAGCTTCGATGTCGACACATCCAAGCTTCCTTGCGGTATGAATGGAGCGCTGTACTTATCGGAGATGGATAAGAAGGGTGGCAAGAGCAAGCTCAACCCTGGCGGAGCTGCCTATGGATCCGGATACTGTGATGCTCAATGCTTTACTTTCCCATTCGTTGAAGGCGTTGTAAGTAACCGAACTCCGCCATCTGGCTATTGGAAATCCACTAATTTGAGGCTAGGGCAACATCGAAGGCAAGGGTGCTTGCTGTAACGAGATGGACATCTGGGAGGCCAATTCCAGAGCAACCTCGATTGCACCACATGTTTGCAAGCACGATGGGCTGTACCGATGCACTGGAGATGAGTGTAAGTGGGCCGGTGAATGTGACCAGTGGGGATGCGGTTTCAACCCATATGCTCTTGGCAACAAGGACTACTATGGGACGGGATTGAAGGTCGATACCAGGCGCCCGTACACAGTCGTGACACAATTTCCCGCCGTCAATGGCAAGATGACAGAGATCCGTCGCCTGTACGTTCAAGATGGAAAGGTTATCCAAAACGCTGTTGTCAATATCACCGGACCTCCCGCCCAAAACTTCATGGATGATAACTACTGCACCAACAAGCCTGGCTCGGAGCGATACATGGAGCTTGGAGGTATGGGGGCCATGGGCGGTGCGTTGTCACGCGGAATGGTCCTCATCTTCAGCATCTGGTGGGATGAGGGCGGATTCATGCAATGGTTGGACGGCGCGTCATCCGGCTCCGGCCCTTGCGATGCAACTGAGGGGGACCCGAAGAATATCATCAAAATCCAACCTGATCCAGCTGTGACTTTCAGCAACGTCAAATGGGGCGAGATTGATTCTACTTATTGCGCCACCACGGCTCCAGGAGGGCCAAAGGGCCCAAGGGGAATCTCCTATTAGAGCGCCTTTACACGAGTCGTAATTGTTCAAAGTAGTTTTGAATGAGTACTCGAATGCTTTTGATATTTCGAGCAAGTTGGGGTACAACTTATTTGTCGAGCACTTTTTGGCCTTGGCAAAGAGGGGTAAGCAAATATAGAATAGATGAATATTAATTTACTTCCCCATTCGCGAAGCTATCCGTTTGGCTAATTCAAATGACCCTTGAACAACTGCTCTGCCCTGCCACTAATTTGACGACGCTTGGTCTTCTTCGCCCACCCTGACCTCTTCTCGTTTAATTATCACAACTTCTTGTTTGCTTCGCTCACCACATCGCTTTTACTATATTTGTATTAAGTGTATTTTCTCAGCGGAAGAACCCTCGATGGAGTCTAGGATCTTATTGACTCTCGGTAAGCTGGTGTCGGCTAGTAAAAGATTCGACCGACTATATTGCCAGCTCGGAAGCTGGTTGTTAAGGCTACGGTGACTCCAGAGCATAAGTAGCCACGCATCTTACTCTTACGTGAATCTACTAACTCTCCGCCACTCAAACCTTGGTGGCACGGGTGGCTGCAGGGGCTAATTGGCCCCAAACATTTCATAGGATGCGCTTTTCCCGCTTGGTGTGACCACCATTTCATGACAGTCGATCCTGCGGGAACTAGCTTATGCTCTGAACCGAGCTGACATCCAAAATAACGCAGATCATTTTACAGATCCCGATCCATGAGTACTTGGCAATTAGAGGTCCCGATGCCATAAATACTTGGCAAGACTTAGGATCTAAGGAGAGTGTGTGGTGGTAGGTGACACCACCACACCACAATATCTTAACTTTAGCACACGAGATATCGGTTGTACCTGTAAACTCTCATACTGAGTCTGTCACGACTGTATTCTGTACTCCATATAGGCTATATCGAGAGACATAATATGTTTCTGCCTACACTCTTGCGACTACTAAAATGAATCAATTTTTAATTACTATACTATCCTACGGGCCTACGTATTCTATATGTAGGGAATGGGGAAACCCGGAAACCCTGTACGGCTGGGTGGTAATCACCTGAGCCGTGGAGGATTTCGGTGGCTGCAGCAGATCAGCACGGCCACCCAGTATGGGAGCTGGACGGTCGCCCTGGGAAATACGGATGTCTCAGGGCCTAATTTCCACCGAATCCCCACGCCCATGTCCGCCTTTCCCCTCCAACACCATCAGGGAACCGTTTAGGGCACGTGCTTAGCACGTGATCCGCCGGACGTTAAACAGTAATCAATCAATCAATCACCCAGCCGGCCGTCCCGCAGGCCGAGCCGTGTTCGTAACAGTGTGGTCCAGGGGTCACGTTCTTGGCTTAGCGCCTTGTGTCATGGCGGGCTGCTGGTCAAACGTCAAGCAGGCAGACAGGTAGACATTGAGCAGACAGGTGAACAGTTCTATTACTATGGACAAAACAGATTTGGTGAAAATAAGTAGAACAAATTGTGCATCTGCTGGTATTGCAGGCTTCCCCAAGCCTTAGAACACAAATACTACATGGCTCGTTCTCATCCATCTCTCGAAACCTTCCGTGCTGGTCTTCCCGTGAAGAAATCGAAAAACACGGCTGTATTGAATTAATTGATTGATTGATTGATTGATCGAAGACCATCGTAAGGATGCTCTTCTGAAGCTATATAGCTGATTCAGGAGCTACAGCGTTGCGTCGCCTAATCAGGAAACCACACCCTGGCTGTTTGAGTCCAACATAGTGCATAATCGTGTTCTCCTGGATTTTCACTGCTGTGGACGGTACTGCTTCTGGATATGAAGTTTTAGGTAAGAGGGACGCCCCGGTAGAACAAGGTGGCGCAAAGGGACCGAGAGAAGGAGGCAGCAGGTATGCCGAATGTAGGGAAACTGATGAGGTCCCAGACAGTGGTATTTCATAAATGCCACCTGTAACCCTATTAAACTGGCAGCCGTTGCCTGCGCCTGCTACTTTACAGTTTGGACACCCAGCATCACCTTGTGGGCCGCCGCATTTAATCTTTCGCTTTCTGCAACGCGTGCACTAGTTACAAAGTAAGCAATGGGAAGGCATCAGATCATAGACTACACTTACAGCTACTGGTATTTTGCGCTGACGGTTTGGATTAAGGACCAAACGCCTCTTGGGCGCTGCAGCAGGGCTCTGGGGAAGTGGCGGCCTCGGAGGCATAGGCGGCGGCCTGCCCAAATAGCCGCTCATCTCAAAGAGTATAGTTGTATGGCTCAAGACATGATCGCCTGTGCATTTCTCGCATACGTAGCAGTTGGCACATAAGCTGTAGGAGGGGCAGATTTGGCAGTGGATGCAAGGCTTCTCAGCAAGGATTTCCTCGTGGCAGGCATCGCAGGTGAAGATGCAGGACATCCTGAGAGAGGAAAACAAGAATCGTGAATCGGTATTAGGTAAGGGAAGAGAACAAAGGATAAGCTACTGGGACTTCAAATGTGCTGTACAAAGACATCAAGTGCGAAAATCAGATCAAACCATCAGAAAATAGGCAGACATTGCATATGCTATGGAGACTCAGCCTTAGGCAGCGCAGTCTTTCCACATCGAGACCTGACGCGTTGAGAACGGTTCGACCAATTAGAAGGTGCTGTTATGCAGAGCGCACGTGACTTCCTCGTCGAAACGAGCCTGTTGGGGAAAACGGACAT
>KV454755.1:0-49002 GCA_001662585.1 Pseudogymnoascus sp. WSF 3629
AGAGGTCGGCTCCTCGTGCTCGTCAGAGTGTAGAGGAGGTAGAGGAGGATCAGAGGTTGTTACGTAGAAGAAGTTTATAGTACTATAGTACTATTAAATGTCACAAACCTAGAGTGACGCTAGCATAGTTGGTGCAGTTCGTGCAGTTAGCATCACTTGACCTAGCAAATTGACTGTGATGCCTGTCTGCGCCATAATACTGTAGACAGTAAGGTATTATGTTGTAGTATACTGTTACGAGGCAACAGGAAAGCTGGATAACTACGGGGTGAGAGGGGTTGAGGCTGCTAGCGACCCTAAACCCTAAGGGTGTAGCGGCGGTTAGATAACCCAGGAGCTAGCAATAGATCCTGGCTACCTAACCGTTAGCTAACGCATCACATGACGTTAGCTAACGTATCACATGACGTTAGCTGACGCGTCACGTGACGGACTCAGCGGAGTCTAGCAGGAGTCCTTGGACTCTAGGAGTCTTAGGACTTAGGAAGGAGTCCATGGACTCCATCAGCACGACGCCACTATATAAGCAGGTAGTTAGTTCTTAGATAGGAGCTTCGTGCTCAACTTAATACAGTATTTCATACATACTAGTAACGTGCTATAACTTGAGAACGAAGCCTTTGTGATTGATCCCCTACCTCATCTACTAACCTAACGCAAGCTAAGCCTTCACGAGTCCAACACTAGGACCTGGCGTTACATATACTATATATAATAATTTAGAAACTAATAGCATTAATATAGAATGAAATAGTAATAGTACTACTCATCATCATTAATCCAAGAATTAGTCGAAAGATTTAGCCATGACTTTAAACACTCTAAATACTCAATAGTATCAACCCCTAATCTATTCCTTCGATCTGTAATTGTGATCTTTGCCCCTAAGAATAAACGTTCAGGCTCAGCACTCATTGCAGGTATTGATAAGATATCAAGAGCCATCTTTTAGAGGTTTGGATATGCTATCCGCTAAGCGCCTTCCATCCACCAACCCCAAGCATCACATTTAGGGGTAACTAGAGCTTGGCAGTATTTCAAATACTCATCTTGAATAGCTGGTTGACGGCGCTTTTGTGTAGCCCACTCCTCAAATGCGCTCTTCTTATTTTGAGGTTGAATTGCAGCTATAATTAATGGTTTAATTGTTGGCTTGTAATGCTCATCCCATAGTGCTTGAACAGCTATCTTTGCTAGTGTTACCCAGTTAATAGGCCAATTCTCTTCGTAATACTTCCATTTTTGACTTGGAATGAGTATTCTAGCAGCAATATATGCAGAAGACCTATAAAGTGTTAGTACTATAGACTATTGATAGTACTATTAATAGTACTATTAATAGTACTATTACATACTGCTTAGTTAGTGCATAATACTTGTCTATAACCTTCTAAGCTAAGTTGAAACATAGGCTAAGTATTATATCGTCTTGAAATTGTTGTTTGCCTTTCTCTAATTGCTCGAGAAGGAATTCCATAGATAATAATACCCGTTCTAGTGTAGCTTCTTGGCCTTCTGTAGCTAACGTTACTTCATGAAAGAACTAGAGGCAGTCATGAATGTGTGATAGTATTATCCAATCACTCTCTGTCAATTCGTCTTGGCTTAGGTCGTAGTACTCCTTGTGACAGTATCCATTGATAGCTTTCTTTATATTGTCATTAAGAGCATTATGAAGCATCAAGTACCATGAGTTCCATCGAGTCTTGTTATCCTAAGCAAGCCTTTTACCATCACTATACTTCTCAAACGTTGCCTGGCGTTAGGGAGAACGTTGAATATACACTACAATATTATGTAGCTTCCCTAGCAGGCCTGCATTCCTCCATGTTTCAACCTGTACTTGTGATGCTTCTTAAGAGTTGTTATCCACAGAAAGAGCATCCCCGTATGGAAATAAGAATGCTTGTGCTGCTAGGTTAATGATATGGCCATTACAACGAAGTCAGTAGTATTAAGCATCATATTTAACACCTTAGAGTGATAGTACTATATAGTAGAAGTTAGAATTTTATAGTACTATCATTTTTTGTAATAGTACTAACGATTTAAAAGGCTTATCATTATAGTATCATTATTTGATGCATTGTCCATCATGAAATACCCAACTTTTGATAATATACCATACTCTTCAAGTATAGTATATATTAATTAGGCTTGATTGTCACCTGTATGCTGTCCTTCTAGCTCTCGTAGCAATAGTACTAACTGTCGAAGCCCTTCATTCTCCCTAATGTAGTGTGCAATTAGACCTATTAATGCCTTTGTGTTTAGAGATGTCCATAAGTCAACGGTAAGATGGATCTTCGACTGAGATGACTGCAAAGCTTGCTGAATCTTGACCCTCTCTTGCTTGTATCTTTGAACTACCCATTCTCGTATAGTACTATGGCTTCGAGGTAAAGACTCTTCACTATTAACATTTAAGAAATGTATTAAGTCTCGGAATTCAGGGCGTTAGACAATTGTGAATGATAATGAGCATCTAGTAATAAGTCAGACAAGTAGCTGCTTAAACGTTAGAGCATCAAAGTCGGTATCTCGTTGCCGTTTATATGGGTTACTTATTCCACTTGAGAAGGCGCTTGAAATACTCATCTGCATGTTCTTAACTCGTAACTCCTTTGGAGTATCTGTCACTTGGTGTAAATCTGTCAAGTGCTTTGCTAGAGCAGCTGTACCACCCGACCCTTTGTATTGTTTAGTATAATATAAGCATTGCCAAATGCACTTGTTAGCATCCTCTATTAATGAAGGGCTCTTATTGTGTTGCCAAACCCATGAGGTTCGTACTCGTTAGGTTGTTAATGAAATTGAAGGTACTATAGTACTATTAAGGTCTAGTTGTGAGGACTATAACTGGAACACATCAGCATTGTCTTAGAAGCTACTAGTATTAAGAGAAGATAAATTACTAGAATCTGCATTTGTTAAAGCCATAGTACTACTATATAATAGTGATAGTACTACGCGTGTAGAGTTTTCAATGGCACTTATCTACTAGCTTCATAGCTATATTTAACATCATTATCATCACGTGTATTATAATAAGCGATATTGTTTATATTGTTTATATTAGCAATATAATGTGGGGCATATCATATTGCCAAGGAATGAAGGAAGGCCATATCATATTACCAAGCATATTGTTTATATTGCCAAGACTCATATTGCGATATATATCGCAATATACTGCTAAGAACCAATATACTACTAGCAACACTGATCTCAATCTATCTCGAGTTAGGTAGTGGCAACAAGGTTCCTTTTGGTAAACGTGCAACCATGTATCTAGGCACCGTAAACCTCGAAGAGATCCTCTAAGTTGAGTTAACTAGGAAGCATATTAGAAGAGTACAAGGAACTCAGAAGAGAGGAAAGATGCTTGTCATGGGTAAGACACCTTATATAACTATTAATAATGCTTACATGATATAGTATCTAGTACATGCCAGCTTAGAGATCATCTTTAAGCCCTAGTTCGTGCGCACTTAGATGATGGAGTATAATTGTAGGAACTGGACTTTTAGCTAGAATAAGTGGGCTTTTATGGCTGAGATATAGACGGCTTTAGATAGATTAAATTGCCTTTTTGCAGGGTTTAAAGGACTTGCATTTAGTCTCGCCATTTAGTAATAATGCTAAATTAAGAGTAAATCAATCTACAGATAGTTCAACCCATTAATAAATAAAAGGGAGCTTTGTTCATCCGCGCGTTTGCTAAGATAGTATCCATAGTGGCGTTACAGCTGCTGATTTCTGGAATAAAACTTAGTCTGTAGATTCATGTACATCATTAAATACTAGCGTGAAAATAGGGTGTGTTTAGCACAGCAACAGGGCTATAACGGATGTGCTACAACAGCAAGTGTAATAGCACAGCGTCTGTCATAGCCTAAGTGGGGTAAAGCCGTTCCTAGGTAGGCACATGTGTTTTATCACGCCTTACGTGCTGACACAACTATGCTAGCACACAAGGTGTTCTAGAGCGGGAGCAGTGCTACTACCTGTGTGCTGCCCCTAATAAACCCATAGCACATTTAGGTCAACCCTAGTCACGTGCTAGACAAGGTGAACGCTACCACAAAGACCAGACGAGTTACTCTTAGGTGGTCCTGGCTAACCCTTTCCACATCTACTAACTCATCCTTGCAATTGATTCAATCTTTAAGGTTCCACGCACTTCTTCCTTTGCTTTTAATCATTTGACTTCACATTAACGTCAACTGCCTTGCCTATTAAATAAGGCTTTGATCATTAGTTGCTCTATGAACTAATCACATCGAATCAATAATCGTTCCTAGGAGAACTGTGCTCCTAAACGCGGTAGAGAGCTCTTTAAACGTGGTGTACAGCTAGGAAAAGGAACACTGTTCTTCCCCTTAGAGGGCCTGACTCCTATGAGCTTCTTCCTAGGGATTAGAGAAGCAGAGAGAGCTGGTGATCTATTGCTTCATGGTTCCTTCAGTCTCCTAGTCAGACCTCTTCTAGAGGACTAAGTTGGTGCTTGCCATTATAAATCACCCTCGACTCACCCTCTGCCTTACCCATAGTGGACTTATTAACGGCCCTCTAGCATTTCCACAATGAGAATTGACACTCCTAAATTAACGCGTCTTAAGACGCTCCTAACGGAGATTATCCATGCCGTTGTCAACTATCTTCCACTCTAGGAGATCAAAGATCTTTCCTATGCTAGCAAACGGCTTAGACAAGCCTCTCTACCAATCCTCTTTCGCCACGTGAAGTTTGAGTTCTCTTAGGCTGGGATTAAGGGACTTAAAGGCCTCTTAGAGTCAACTACTTATAGATATATTACCTCCTTTACCTATGAAATCATGGAACTGCTAAACCCTAGTACGTATCTCTAGTCTCTCGCTAAGTTTACGCTAATACTACTCGTAAAATTAAGTAGAAATACTAGACTTTGGCTATTTTAGGTCTGATATCCTAACCCCTAACAGCCACGTGGATTAAGCAAAAGAGATGTATGACGTGGGGTACGAAGAACATGAATTCCATTCATACATGGCTATATACAAAACCTTCCACAGCATTTGTAGAGAGCAGCGCAGCATCGTCAATAAGGGTGCTAACCTAATTCTATCATCTGTCTTCTACGCACTTCCTCTGTTACAGGAGGTGAGATTGTCCTTCTATGAGGTGCTAGAAGTTGACGACTAGCTGTTGACCTTAGACATGATAATAAAAGAAGAGTTTTACAAACACCATCTACAAGTCATCTTAAGCGCCATCTAGACTGCCAGAAGTGCAGGCGTTACCATTCATACCGTTAGCTTGTTGCACTTTGAGCTTCCATTCTACGATTCATAGGAAGAACCTAATCTAGGCCCTCTATTAGAGTCTCTAAGACAGCTGCTAGTGAGCATCAAGGTCCTACGCCTGCATAGGGTTGATGACAGAGTTCTAAAACTGCTGTCTCACTATGCATTTGATCTACATCAGCTTGACATGTGTGAATTGGTTGCTCCTTAAAAGGTCATTAAGGATTTTTTCGAAACCAACAAGAAATCCCTTTGCTCTATTAGCTTTCACAACGTTAAAATCTGTGGGTTGAACCACCTAGGTAGCAATACCCCATTGTTAGCAAGCATGCTTTGCTATATGGTGAATGTGCCACAATCTACGCCATGCCAAGCAGCTGATTGCAGCTGTATTCCCTAGTGGAAAGAGGGATGGCAGCTGGGTGTTAGTGAGGGCTGCTCGCAGCTCTCCACTAGCACTTCTGCTAAGAGAAAATTTAATGAGCTATAACGGGCTAGACGTGGAAGCCACAGACTCTTGCTAGGCTGGCGTCCCCTTTCCTAATTAGATTGAACTATATGTTGAATAGTACATATATCTCCTAATACGGACATAAATATTACATACGACCATAGACTTAAGAGAACTAGGCATCCCGTCTGCTCTGCTATACATAAACTTAAGATCAGTGGATTAGTAGTTAGGTGGGTGACCACTAGCGAATACCTACTGTTGTATGTTTTTTGTCTTTTTATACAACAGATTTTACCTTCTTCTCCTAGGTGGCGTGGTAGGTTTGGCATGTCCACACTTCTTTTAGCAAGGGTCTATTAGTACAATCTTAGAGCGTTTTTAGAAATGCATACATACATACACTGGTTCATGGCTAATATAGTCAAATACAGACTTCAACTCTATATAATATCTATGCTTAGTCTCTATCGCTAGTGATTACCTAATAGATGTCGTGAGACAAAGAAGTTATGAGATCTAGATCTATTCGCATATGACAACCAAACGCCAAATCTAAAAAGATCAAACCAAAAGCACTATGCTACTTCTTACTTCTAACTCTATATCATGCTTTGAACGCTATATAATTCCGTTGCTAAGCCACGACCCTGCCACGCCTAACCTAGGCGGTTTAAGAGCAGCTTTCATTATCTTCGAAGTGTGATCTTATGAACCAACTCCACGTGACTTTTGAAATACTCCAACTTGTTAAGAACAAGCCCTTGTGACTTGCATATTAGGTGAAAACACTCTATTTTAGCCTCTAGGTCTCGTCCTTTAAGGTGAATGTTTTCAACGTGATTCATCATCGTCATAGGGTGGCAAAAAACACCTATCCTCTGTTCGTAGCTCTTTGATTCATCCCTAATGCAGAACGGGCACTGCTTCTTGCTACATTTAAGGGGGAAAATGGGACTAAGGGGCCTAGGCTTAGGGGACTCTTCTTTGAAGATACTTAGAGGAATGCTGACGTAAAGACGGTATTATGAGGGAACCTCATGGCATTTGCAGAGAGCTAGCATGAGTTTGGCGACCTGAATGCGATGCTTAACAGCATTCTGTAGTGTGATATCTGTGATGCAAGGACAGATAAGATTAACTAACTACATCCTCTCTAGGATCTAATGCTTAACTACTAGCTTGATGTACTCTTCATCATGCTGTCCATTGTTATGCCTCTCAATGTCTTCTGTTAGGTAGCAGCAGAAATATTCATCCTGGAATTCTTAAGAGATAATGTTTCGATGCTTAGTCCTAGCACTACTAATCGCAGCAGTAAGTCGCTAGACTTCTGCCTTAATGCTTGTCCCCTGAATTCTGTATGTCCTAGCTTTCAATTGCTCTCGCTCCTACTCAAGTGCAGTGATAACAGGATTAGGGGGAAGCGCAGCTAGGTACTCGTTAGGGACATGAATAGGTGCGTGAGGATTGCACATGAGACTCATATGCGTTAGCATTTTAAGGATGCCGTCTATAGAGGGACGCCTAAGGCTAGCAGACTGAACGTCAAACTACACTTTCTCATTAGCATAGTGCCTGTTATGCAGAGCAGAGTTTGCATTGTGTCGCATCACCTAGTCCCAAACAGCATTAGTAGCAGCATCTAGATAACAAAAAAGTACATATTAGCAAGAGTGATATCCTTCTTAAGCTCCCATAAACAACTTACGATTAATGACATTAGCTGTCCCACGTCAAAAGCAGTAGCTAGTTAGCTTCTCCTTGATGCCTAATATCTTACTAAGACAGTTAAGGGGATTACGAAGCTGATTGTATGGAAGGGCTGCCTTAGAACCATCTTGGCAGAATATTAGTGTCTTGAGCATTTCCTCCTTCTAGTGGAGCTCTGTACAATTGACTAGACCATGTACCCTCTCCTTAAAGATACGTCAAGGAGTAGTTAGGCTTAGTGCGTCAAATGCATTATCTACGAGTACAAGGGTTACGAAGTGCGTGATGGCACAAAAAATGGGGTCATCGACTTTAGTAAAGAAAAATATCGTTCTATATATATCTGTTAGTTTGATGTTAAGAAGGTATATCTAAAACGGTGGGTTAACTCACAGCTTTAGCTGATTATTGTGACCTTTGTAATGAGACAGTTTAACCTCCATAGCAAGCACATCTCGCACGCTATTATTAGGATCATGTACGACTAGTAGGCAGACATCCTCATAGCAGAGCGCATCATAGAGTCTAATGTCTTCTTCTACTCTACCCATATCAACATCAGCTTTGGGGTTATTGTCGTTAGAGCTGGGATTGTCATCATCAGAGCTAGGATTATCTCTTCGTTTCCTTTTCGCATTAACTAGCTCTGTAGGCTGACACCCTGTGCTAAAGAGGAGGAGTAGTATTAAAGCAAACTAAACTCAGTACCACTCTGTAGGATATACAGATTTGTCACGGGCCTAGTGGTAGTTGAGCAAAAGTAGGAGGTCGTCCACCCCTAAGACAGGCTTTGACTTGACAGTCCTATCTAGCAGTAGCGTGTCTACATACTATGGATATTAGCTATTTTAGATCAAGTAGCAATGAATAGAAAGCAGCATACTTTTAGGACCTCCTTTCTATCATTAGTATCCACTAGACGGCCATTCTCTTTGTTGTATAGCATTCTAAACTATGCTCTGTATTATGTCATCACAGCCCTCTTCCTCACCTAGCCTTTATCGTACATATGCTAGGTGAATGATATCATGGTCCCTCTAGAGCAGTTCTTGATCACAGAACGCTAGTCCCCTAAATGCTCATCATGACAGAACCTAGGTGAGAGTTAGGACAGGTAGCCATTCTAATGTCTTGATTTAGGCGTATTATTCCCTTACCTTATAAACTTGCCTCTAATCACGTCAAGGTTACATTCAGTCTTAAGGGCATACTTTTGTTTAATAACAGTGTTTAGGTCATCATGCTTGTTTTTAAGTCTTTAGTAGTATCTAGGTGGGCGTTAAGTCTTCAGCTTTAGTTGACGACGTTCAACACGATTTTAAAGGCGTTAAAGTAGTTGTAGATTAACAGGGGCGTTCCTTCTAGGGACCATGACGACGATGTGCTTGTTCTGCTATGAGAAGGTGTAAACCTAGCTATACCGTCGTTGTGGGGAGTGATAGGTATAGAGTAGAGTGGTGTGCTAAAAGACATAACAGTTGTATGGGGGAGATAGGGGGTACACATATATATAGACGGTGGGAGGGGAGCTCGAAGTGCCAGAAGAATGGCTGCCATGGTGGCAGAGGAGTTAGGGAGGGCCCCCTGATGTTAGGGGGGGATCATCTATACACAGGTATAATTAGGAGGTTTGTGGCTAGAGGTAGAAGAGACTAGACGTGGGTTTTGGTTTTGGGATTTCAGGTACGATGCCTTTGGTCTGATAATTCGCTAGTGGCTGAGCATTCATCTAAGGCACGTGATGAGATTTCAGGTGTTCGAGGATGCGTAAAGCAGCAACTAGCGCCAGCTGAAAACAGCAGCTCTAACACCACAACCTTGCATAATGTTATAATAAAGATGTTATCTTAATGTTATAGTATTATTAGTTAAAAGAATGACGTTAAAAAAATATATGTTATAAAGAAGAAAGAAAGAAGCTTAGAGGTTAAGGAGACTATGTAGTACTATTACAAAAGCCTCTAGGTTAATAGAAAAGAAGACCATCCTTATTAAACAAAGGTGTCTAAGCAATCCAAACTAGATTAGAGTTAGAGTAAGTCTAGTAATAGCAAACTAGGGCTAAATAAGCCCTAAAGGTCTAAAAGGCTAGAGGCTAAGAGGCTTAAAGATGCTACATTAGATTAAGATTTACTTATATCCTAACTTAATAGCTTAAGTTAATAATGTTTTTATGATAATTTTTTTAATATTACATCCTTATGAAGCTCATTTTAATGTTACTTAATCTAAAGCTATCTTAAATTTATCTCTAATGTATAGACTAATTAACATTACTCCCTTTATAAGATAAAGCTACTTCCTAGGGTAGGAGCTGCTGAATTTGGCAGGGCGCGGTTGCTGCTTTACGCACCCTCTACCCCTTGCTAAATCCTTGAACATTAGGCATGTGATCACGGCCTGCATTAGTTACGTACCCTTTAAGGTCCCCGTTCCTGGTTCCTGTGGTCTACTTTCTGCTTTCCGTTTCTCTATTTTCTGCTTGTCCTAAGGTACCACTGGCCCTCATAATCATAAGGGCCACCACACGCTAGACCACCTAGTCGCTTAGACTAATCACTTGTTTAAATACCTTGCGGTCCCGTCGCCTACATCTAGCACCACCTCTTCCAAAGAGCTTGCCCTCTCACGCTGTCAAACAAGTCAGCCTAATAGATCCTCATCTCCTAAAGGCAGGCTTCTCACGACTCCAAGTCTATCGTTAAGTCACCCATCATGTCCACTAGACGAATGGCCAACTAGCAACTGCCCACTCTAAAGCAGAACTTGATACATTTCGTCACTAAACGAACAAGACATGCTCAACAATCAAAGAAGCCTAAGCGCACTACTAAAGACTACTAGGTCATGGGTCAAGAGCTTAACACCAAATCTCAGAAACCTAAGGATGCTAAAGCAACGAAGGAGAATGTCCAAGGCATATGGCGCAAGTGGATGAAGTAAACTAACATCGTTCCCTTTAGACTCTAACCCTTATTAACTCTAGATTAGATTCTGTAAATTTCAGGCTGTCTAGGACTGGCGAGGAGCTATCAAGCAATGTAATAGGGGGAAGACTATGTCGTTCCTCTACTTCATCTGTAAGAATTATAAAGTTAAGGCGTTTAATTCAGTCTACTAGTACCTGCTTTAGTTCAAACAACTCTACAATCAGGTTAACGGGCGTCACATAGATACAAACGATGCAAAAGAAGTGTTTAAGGTATATTCTTATATTCTATGTTACTTATGGAAGACATCACACTGACACTGTTCTTGTAGTATCTAGATACGACCTTAGCAGACGAATTCAAACTTAGACGGACGATGAAGGCTAAACTAGTGTTAGGAGCAGACGATATCCTTCTCCTCCTTACTTACCTCTAGGCTTAGGATACTTCCGTATTTCCAACTAAGGACTAATGGTTAACGCTCGTAATGATGATGCTCCTGTCTATCTATATAGGTTGTCAGCCTACCAAGCTAGCTAACGCCTTAAAGCATGTAGGCGGAAAGACTACCTCTTGCAAACGTCTACATACAGAAGTCTAGGATGCCGTTAATGACTTAGATGAAGATGAGTGTGTTAATGAGGAAGAAGGATCAGATGAGCCGAATTATTAACAACAAGAGCCTTAGGCTAATAAAAACGATACTAAATATGATGATGATTACGTTAACCTTAACGCCATGGAACGGGAATACAAGACTCTATGCTACGAGGATATCCACCTCTAGATTGTTTAGAACCCTACAAAGGGAGAACGAGACCTTCTAGGAATGGAGATAACTTTCGCCCATCATAAAGGTGCTAATAGGAAACCAAAACCGTATGTCCTCTACATTCCCTCTGCCTCACTCCATAGTTAACATCACGACTTTAGCACGACCTTCCTCTTTCATGAAGAAGCCCTTCCTATACTTTGCCCTATTAGCCATGTCTTGGCTATCGTAATAAAGGACAATGCTATTGAGGTTAAAGGCTCTTCGCACGTAGAGCCTTTTTTTACAAGTCATCTACAGCATCCTACGAAAGCTGTCTTGATTCACTAGAAGCTAGAGATGCTTAAAAGACCCATATTTCGTTAGGCCGTACGCTCGTCTGATATGTTCCGTATGTTAGAGTAGAAGGCATTATACTATTCGACTTACGCTTATTATCTTAATCGTCTAGGCTAGGCGACTGGTTTTGAGCAGAAGATAACGAGCTACTGTTTTTGTA
The DNA here is from genome assembly GCA_001662585.1 of Pseudogymnoascus sp. WSF 3629. NCBI lineage: Eukaryota > Fungi > Ascomycota > Leotiomycetes > Thelebolales > Thelebolaceae > Pseudogymnoascus > Pseudogymnoascus sp. WSF 3629. The sequence continues at coordinate 11,651 of KV454755.1, forward strand.
GAGGCATAGGAAACGCTGTTAATGGTAAAGTTTGTCATTAATCATAGTTTGCTTTAAACTAACGAGTGCATAGGGGCTGCCATAACAGCAGTTTGCGACTAGATACTAAGGCATAACCCCTAGACTAGCGTATTCTACAGATCATACATTAATGAGAAAGTCAGGTTCATCATTCAAGATGCAGTGCTAGACCAGCCTACTAATTCTGGCTTTCTCTAGGCCTTCATGCACATGAGTCTCACTTGTGATCCCTAGGCGCCTCAGACAGTGCCTAACGAGGTTCGTAATGCCCTCCCGCCTGACCTAGAGCTGGTGCAGCTTAAGTTTGAGTAGCAAGAGCTTCACTTAGAGCTTAAGCGTTTATATGGACACGCATTCGTTTAGGGTTCGATTGGAATAGAAGCTAGTGAAGAATATCGTTAGTTAAATAGACAGATTGCTACGGTAACGAAGACGCTTGAGCAAGAGCTTAAGAGGGAGTACTACCAGGACTACTTCTACCATATCCATAACGAAGAACTTGAGAAGATCATTAAGAAGGTCACAGTCGTGGCACCAACTTATGTTGAGCCTGTCGTCAAGCACTAGCTGCTAGAACGGACCTAGCTTCAAGATATCATGTACGACCTCTCTAAGGGCCTTAATCCACGTAACATCGTCATGTGACGGATTCATGCCATTGACATAATGGTCGCACTATCTCGTCGTCAAGAAGTCCAGTGTCATAAGTCTCATTTGAACAAATCGTCATCGGCATCTTCACTTAAAGGGTCCCCCGTGCCGAAGGAAGAATCGCCTGTCCCTAACATTTTCCCTCTTAAATGCAAGAAAACTCAGTGCATATTCTACATTGGTGACGATCGACAGAGTTACGATAGGCAGATGCGCAAATTCTCGAAACCTGACAAGATGATGGACCATGTTGAGAGGCATTTAGAAAAGAGGACGTTAGGAAAGTATGAATGCTGCCATCCAGTTTGCAAGGCCGAAGGGCTACTTCTCGACAACATTATCCTTTTCAAGAATCATGTGGAGATGGTGCACGGAATTAGACTTCGAGACGAAAAAGATGTATCTTGAACAACTGGTCCTTATGACATTGTTCGTTCCGAGACACTCCGTAATCTTTCCTTTCTTCATTGAGCTCACATATTGTAGCTGTAAATCTAGAATACCCTTGTAGAGGACTACACTTAATGCAGCTCCTCCGTGTTAAATGGCCATGATATTTTTCGTGGTACGCAACAGATGAGAAGGCCATGAAGCTGCTAGTGAAATAAGGTGTGGACACCAAGGACAAAATAAATGTATAAATAAAAAGACAAAAAACATACAACAGTACTAACGTCCATCCCTGCGTCGATAGACGCACCCTGTGTATGCAATACATACAATGGGGATTGTTCAATATGCATACCACAGACACCACATTTTTCAGCCGCCTAGGCAGCCAATTAAAACGCGACCTGCTTCATTCCGACAACCTCATTCCCCGCGACCTCGCTGACCTCGACTTTCCCTTCTGCGACCTCTTATTGTTTTCTAGATGTACGCCAAAATTCACGACCAAAACGCCTAGTATCGGCAATTGCCGACCTCGTCAACAAAGCTCGGAATTAGAGGGTGAGACAATAACAGACGAGGAGCGTCGTTGAAAGTAATTGCCATCCCTTCTTACGCACCACACTACACAAGCACCAACTCGAGCCGCAAAGGCTGTCCAATACGCATCATCGACGCGTGCTGCATAATCATCTATCTTTGGCACCTTCCTCAACTTACACCCTGCTAGGTGGACGCTTCGGGTAATACACTACCGACAACTCGCCGATCGTGCTTTCCTAAATCGAAATCGCCCTTAGATCGAGAACAAGATGGAGACAAACCTGCCGCTGCCTCTCCCAAAGCCTACCTTTTTCAAGTTCTCGAGTCTCCCAGCCGAGCTTCGAACCATGATATGGTTGCTAGCGGTCCCGAGACAGGATCGCGTAGTTAACAGTCCAACGTTTAGGGCTATCAAGGATGCTCCCTGTCCAGTCCTGTTTTTAGTGTGCAAAGAAGCCAAGGCGTGCGCCAAGACTCAATATCAGCGACTCCAACCGTACAACAAAGGCTATAACCTTCTGATGGGAACTCTAGTTCCGAGTATAGAAGCTAGCGGTCTTCCGATCTCGTTAGATCATGACATCTTCCTAATACAAGCTCGAAAGTGGAATTGCTGGTATACGGGCAAATCCAACCTAAGAGAAGATGCGATAGCGAGCCGTAGGCACGGGAAGAAGTTAACCCAGGCTTGTGAGAGGATCGAGAAGTTTAGTGCAAGTGGGGTTCGACGAGTTTGTGTGACATGTGTAGACTGTACAGTGAATCTTGGCTATCGTGGAGCAAGGCAAGGTGACTCGCTTCAGGAGTTGTGCCATGGCTGTTCGTGCCTCTGCGAACAGATTTTCTATCCAGGCACTAGGAATACACTAGGTCATAATAATCGTCAAGAGGAACTAGACTGGGCTTGGAAATGGACGTATCGAGTAGAGGAGGTCTTCCACCTACATCATTTTTGGGACTTAGCAAAGCGAGTGTTCCCACCTCTAGGGGCGTGCAGGTGCTCATTATGTCAACCATGGAGCCGAATGGATCGAGAATATCTTCAGCTTCTTAAGGATGATATACCGAAAGACCCAGATTACGGTACGCGTAACATGCTCTTCTAGCGTAGTCGAGAGTTGTGGCAATTGGGACCGCGACCTACTCAATAGGATTTCTATTCACAATTACACTTCTAAGGAGGCTGAGGAGCATTATGTGAAGGAGGAGGGAACTTCCGTGGCGAATGTTTGGGTAAAAGTGTGAGCGCAGATGGTACTAAGAGGGGAATGAATAGAGGGGAGTGAAGGTCCGTCGAAGTGAGAGTTAGCAGATCGGTGCTGACTAGGAGACAAATTTAATTAGATGGATCTGCCTTAAGACAAATGATTGAAGTCTCATTTAATGGGCGAGGCGGTTGACGTTGATGTGAAGTCGAACGATTACAAGCAAAGGAAGAAGTCCATGGAACCTCAAAGATGGAATTAATTGCAAGGATGAGTCAGTGGATGTGGTAAGGGTTCGCCAGGACCTCCTGGGAGTAACTCGTCTAAGGTCTTTGTGGTATAGCCGGTAGCGTTCACCATGTCTGGCACAGTTAGTCACTTTCACCATGAGGAATAGGTAGCAGAAATGAGCTTGGGTCATCTGGGGAAAAGGGATTATCTAGAAGACCAAGAGGGGATAATCATAATCGGATCATCCAACGTGGTGCATGGGTGGTGGGGCGCCGGGGCAGCCTGTGGCTGGCCACCCTCAAACATGGGGCCCCTAGAACACAGGGGCCAGGTTTGATCATTCAATCAAGGCTGCTGAAAGCGAAATCGAAAAGCTCAGCGGCATGCAATAATTTATAACCTGCACGTGCGGATGTGCTCACGTACTCACGTACTCACTTGCTCAATGGCCTCTCTCCACCTGCTCTCTTTAGTGCTCAAAATATCAAAGGGTGCCTGCGAAAAAAAAAGGTACCTTTTTTGAAAGGTACCCTTGAAAAAGCAGGTACCTGCTTTTTCGCAGGCACCTTTCCCAAAAGGTGCCCGGCTTTTTGCAGGCACCCTACTTATCTAAGGCACCCTTCTCGAAAGGCACCCGCTATATAGAAGGCACCCCTCTTATCTAAGGCACCTTCTTCAAAAGGCACCTGCTATATAGAAGGTACCCTTCTTATCTAAGGTATCTTGTTCGAAAGGCACCTGCTATACTAAAGGCACCCTTTTATTTCAATATAATTAATACAAACTTCACCAGCTTCTTTTTGCAATACTATTTGTGGTTCAAAGGTGCTATCATATTATTTGTACTAAACCTACGCTACTCGCAATAGTAGATCTCTCGGATTAACTGTCCTAGTGTCTTGATAGTTACCTGTCCATCCCATTCCTTCTGTAGGGTGTACTGAAAAATTACTATGGTTTACGGATGTAGGCATGTTGCTAGTTGTATTCAACTGATACGGGTTTATGGACGTGTTTACGTGAAGAGGTTCTCCTTCATAATGGCCTAGTGGTTTAACAAGTAAATCACCATTCTGCGAATAAAACGGCTCTCCCATAGCGATGTCGACTTGTTGATCAATTGTCAAGGGATGAATAAATCCTCCCTGATGCGCTGGTGGGCGTGGGTACTCACTGTAGGTAATATTCGATGGATCCTGACGGCCATCGCAAAAGCTCGCTGAGAATCTATGCTGGTGAAAGAGTTCCTTCAAGGGCCGATTACAAAGCTCTAACAGTTGATCAGAATTGTATGTCTCAAGTATTATCCTTTGCGATGGTAGCCCATTTTGTACTATGCCTGGGAGAAGGGCAGACAGATTGCTGATATGCTCCCTCAAACCTGGAGGGACCGTTGGTTAGCATAGTAGATGCCGCTGCGCCAAGAAGGCGGGATGACGCAATCCCGAGCACAAGCAGCACACGGTAGAGCAACACTGTCAGATCCGTTCAGCCACTGCTGATCAGGTCGACGGGCTCCGCATCCACGGATCCACCCAATATGGTTCTGACGGCGGACTGCGGAGCATAAGATCATCCTACAGTACTACTGCACTATGCCGGTACCGTAACAGATACGGTGCCGTATTAGCTACGGTACCGTAATCCAGATCAAAACAGACATAGGATGCAAGACAGAAGAGAAAGAGAGGATGTGGGAGGGGTTGTGAGCGGCATGGACTCAATGCGGTTGAACTGTTGCGTCCATCGATCCGAGGATAGTTCCATACAGCCTTTGGCAGTGCTCCTGCTCATCTCAGGAATAATCGTAAATTAACATGATGAGCTAAGGACTGACGGTGCTGGGCGAGAGACTGTTCTGTCCTGAAGGACCTATCGCACGCCTCGCATTCGAACACGTGAGCTGGGGGGTTGAGGTGCTGGTCGAGAGACTGTTCCGTCCTGAAAGACCTATCGCACTAACTATGCTAAATGATGAAAGAAGTTCGTACAGTAGAAGGCGAATTGGGTGTCGTGGAATTTTTAGTTAACTTTATTAGTGGGACTGCGGGGTAGGCCTGTGGCTTGTTGTGGCTTTGCAGATACATGTACCGTGGAGGTACCGAGGGAGGTACGGAGAGAGGTACGTACCAAGGGAGGTAGAATTGGCGGCTCACCCCGAGACTGGCTTTCCTTCCACCCCACCAACTTTCCTTCCACCCTCCCGTTGTTGAGCGATGCGATGGATCATTGTTCTCGTCCAGCCGATTGATCGCAGAAACCGGCCGATCGATCTGTCCGATACCCTTTTGCGAAACTTACGATAGAGGAAGTCTGCCATCTCGTATCGATACAGGTAGGGCTGCTCAATTAGTATATCACAGAGGGCTTTTTCTATGGCTGGCGTAATGCGGCTATGACGGCCGACACAGTTTGTTCCTGGGGTGGGCATTTCGAACTGCTTCAGACGGATTCTCTGGAACTTCATCTCGCTACTAGCGACTAGGCAAGGGCCATGCCCCCATAGAGCAGTACGATCGTAGTGACTAAGGAAAAGGCCCTCTTTCATCGTTAGACTTAGACAATTCTAGAGCCCCTTACTGTTGGCCAACAGAAGGGCAGCCATTTCGCAGCAGGAGCGAATGACAGCCTGTATCTCTTCTGAGGCACCACCCTCGGTACAAACCGCGGCGCACAATGCGTCTGATCAGACTCATTTTAAAATGGCGATTGGCAGTGCCTTCAGCGGCATTACTATGCAATTAAGACCTTTAAGAAACTGGCCACTGCCGTGCTGATGAGTTGGGATCATACTAAAAAGCCTCACTTCGGAATGATTGGTTCGCGGTGACAGAGAATGTGGAGGGTGGGGAGAACTAGAACAGAGGATAAAGAGAAGAAAGCGTTGCGATATGGCAATGGTTTAGATTGATATCGAACGAGGCGGGTTAGCGGGACAATGTGGGCATGCACTTCATCATATTACAGCGACTCTATGGTCTAGTAGAATCTGAGACTTTTGTATTAAAGCAACTAGCAGCCCGCTGGAACCGAATATTCGCTAATATTATCCTCGGCGGCACCAAATCCAAGTCCTTTGCTAGCAAAGACCCGCCAGACAATGCAGTTGTGATTGCCACCATACCTATTCTGATCGGCTTGTATGAAAGAGTCGCGAGCGGTAATGAAGGTAGGTTCGCAAGGTGCGATGGACAAACTATCGATAAGCAATTGCATAAACACTACGTTACCCAGGTCTCCCGTAGAATCAGTCAAGGCGGTGTCACTCCAACCACGGTTATCCGCCAAAGCAGCCAGGACGTTGTGCAACATATTCGCCCATACTTCTCCAATGCTGTGGGCTTCCGCTGAAGGTGGTCCATCCACGTACGTGAGAGGGTTGACAGCCGAGTCCCTAGAGTAAGGGTGGGATCGCATGCCCAGTGTGTTATTCTCCACATACGTGCCAATAGTGAAGTCTGAAACGGTGGCGGTCTGGGCTAGCCAATCCGCCACCGCATCTGCATAGCCAAGTTGCAGTCCGGATGATGTCCGACTCTCGAGGCAAGCTGCAGTACCGCCACCGACGAGGCGGCTTGAAACGCCCAAGGCATAGAGATGGGAGACTAAGTCTACCTGCAAGCCACCATCACGATCCGGATTGATGATATCAAAAATGAAAGTGCGAAGCTCGCCATTTTGTCCATCTGGTGGCACAAAAAAGTCCGCATTGTTTATGTCTGCGTTATCCTGTACAGAAGCGACGACGCGATCGTTTCCCTGGCCCCCCCTCCCAAAGTTGTCATCCTGGAAGTTATATGTAGCTTCCGTAAACCCGTACAAGTATAATATATCATGCAGGCTGTTCACGGTGTAAAATACCTGTACTATAGCTGCACCGAGGTTCTGGGGCGTGGAAGGTGATTCGGTTTCATCGTGGTAGAAGGCGAAGGTACCGGGACTAGTTTCCGAAGCCACACCCGTTGTTTGACTACCCTTGAACGCTATCACGTTATTCCCCGAGGTTGTGTTCCCGTAAGCCCAACCATTGGGACTTGCTGTAGTCTCCGGGTTGACGATGAGGTCGAAACCGTCGCGAGGGTCTTGTCGCGTAATCGGCACAGCTAAGTACGATAGCCGCTTCTGTAGAGCGCTGCCAATAGAGGACCTAGCGGGCTTGAGATTATCGATTCCATCTTTGACGTCCCCGTGACGCTGAGCGTTATTACCGGAGCGTAATATCCAGTCAGCCAGTGATTCAACGCCTCCCGTTCCCGCATTGATCCTCGCATTCCAACAGTGATCTGCCTGCTTGAGCACAATGTCCCATACGTGAACCAAGGAGCCATCTGATCTCTGCATCATTGACTGGTGCGCAGTAGCCATACCATCGACGGCCGTGTTCTTAGGAATACCCTCCACAATGAACTTGGGGACATGAGTTTCATCGGATTCCACCTTGGAGATATGGATCCTATTGAGTGCTTCGTCATCAATCTCCGATTTGATGTGCTTGCTCAGTGATTTCAATGCAGCTTTTAGCGAGGCATATTGATCGGTGCGAGATGCTAGATGACCCGAGCGTATTGTTTTCTGCACTTGGTTGATCGGTGCGAAGCTCTGGGAGGACGATATGACTCTCCCATATTTGTCAATGTTGATGTTGGCGAGACCATTGAGTACGTCGACTCCATTAGCTGTCTGGCGAACATAGACGTGGCTGAGTCCCGTGTCTTCGTTGGCGTGGGCATCTGTAACTCTGACATTTTCTGATAGGATGTTGTGTTTGTCCTTCAAATAAGTCAAGGCAATGCGGATTTTGTGCTCAATTCCCATGCTTTCACTCCTTTGTTCACCAACTGCATGCAAGACATCAACAGGAGGGTCGTAGATTCGGAACCGAGAGGGAATCCGTGGCTGACGAACAAGTGGCATCTCATGAGATGGTGGACTGTTATCCAAACCGCTAACACTCATGATAGCCAGAGAGGCGATAACAAGCCTCGCTGTGAAGAGCATATTGGCTGCTGCGTTCTGTTTTCTTTGAATACGCCCGTTAGGTGTCTCTATGAGCGCCAGGATAGGCTTGGGCGGTTCGTTTTATACAAATAGTCCGTTTGCTCGAACAGGGCGACGACCATAGAGGTCCGCTTCATTGCTTTTTGGAGAAAGTATTTCTAAGACTTGTCTAAGACTTGTCTAAGACTTGACTCCTTGCATTCTCGTATCCTTGTGTTGTCGTTGCATCTACTTTAGCATTGCCACCAAACAAGGGCGACCAAGACACTCAAAACTCTGATATATCTGGAGTTTTGTGCCACTCCTCTTAGTTGATGTGTAGTATTCGTCGTTAGCAGAGAGTTCTTCTCGTTGCCCTCTTAGGCGGCAACCTAATTGTTTGTGATTCAATGCGTTGTGAGTAATTTCATTTGTCTCACTCCCTGACTATCATTGCCTTCATTTTAACCATGACGGATGAATCCGGGCCGCATTTGAGACATGACAGCATTCAAGACATGACAACAGCCATGCAAATCTCCTATAACCACATCGAGGGAAATATGAAAGAGGAGGAGGCGTTTGCTAACGTTTGGAAATATTAAGGTGCTATCCGCTCTTTATAGTGCCCTTCTTTCTTGCAGCCGGCTACGGCGAAACTCTTCAGACACGGTTGAGCGCAAGTCACTCTATCGATAATGGGGACTCCGGCCCGCACCGCTGGGGGATTGGTAGTGTGCATTATCCGCTTTAGCCATTGCGCATGTCTGTTGTGAATGACCTAATCGTCGTATCCGACTGCGAGCGAAGCGGACAGTCCGAATAACTCAAGTTATTGAAGTATTTTGTAGTTTCTGTAGAGGGACTCTCAGAGAAGCCCGTAGAAACCCCTAGAAACGAGTAGAAAACCCCGAGGGAATGGCCACGTGTCTTTTCCAACAACGCTCGACAAGCACTGTGGCAACGATCTTACCCTCGCGCCTCATTGTTTGTCGACTCGGAAGGCACGCTATGATGGAAAACATCGATTTTGACTGGCTGGATGGCAATTATGATTTAAATATTTGCACCCCCGAGGTTTCGACTTCTGGCAGCCCCCAGAGCCAGCCCAGCCGCCGAACGAGTCGACCAGCCAAGTGGTGAACATGCGCTACCACTTCTCCGACTCAGTGGTTGGAAAAGCGACAAGCAGTATGACAAGAATAACCCCGTTTGCATCCACTATGACTTTCGGTAGAAGATCTCCCAACGTGAGAATATTAGAGCTAGGCATGTTTGTTCAGACACAGATCCTAATCTCGTCTTGGCTCCGAGCGATTTTTGGAAGGTTAAATTCCAGGCACGACTCGAAAGGCTTAGAAACGAAATAAAAGACGAGGGTAAGTTTCCAGGAGATACTTATACGTGTGACGAAACGATTATCGAAATATCCATCGAGCGGAGCCGTCGGCGCGGCCTAACGAAACGATTCAAGAAGCTAGATATCGATTGGCAGTTAGTTGACGACCACCTGGAAGGTCTTGGTGGCTTGTTTCGCAAGGGAAGGAAGATAACTTTCAACATGGAGTTTGTTTACAAGGAGGTTACTTGTGATTCTACAACGGCAAAGGGCAAGAAAAAGAAGAAAAGCGCTACAGAAGCCCAAAAGCTCCAGAGAGCTGCGAGCCGCCAATTCTACCTCTCTCGGTACGTACCTCTCTCGGTACCTCCAGGGTACATGTATCTGCAAGCCACAACAAGCCATAGGCCTACCCCGCAGTCTCACAAATAAAGTTAACTAAAAATCCCGCGACATCCAATTCGCCTTCTACTGTACTTAACCTGCTATCAGGATATACATACGGAAGGTCTACCATAGCTACGGCTTAATAAAGCAGGCCCGTTGAAATTATGCGGCCCTCGCAACCTGTGGCCCCTTGATATGTGAGGGCCACTTGCGCTAGCCACTCCGGATACGACCGCCCCGGACAATAGCCGTTTAGCCCTGCTGATCGGGATTCGCAGCTTCTCACTAAGTCTACGGGCCGCGCATTCACAGATCCACCCAATATGGTTCTGACGACGCACTTCAGAGTACAGGATCTTCTACGTCACAAGAACCCTTTACAGTACTGTAATCCTGTACGTTACTGCATTCTCCTCCGGTACCGTAATCCACTCCGGTACTGTAATCCTGTACGGTACTGTATTCCACTCCGGTACTGCATTCTCCTCCGGTACTATAATCCACTCCGGTACTGTACTCCACTCCGGTACTGTAATCCTGTACGGTACTGTAGTCCCCTCCGGTACTGTAACTATATACAGGTGTTTGCAAAAGGTCTCTGGGATTAACTGTCCTATTCTCTTGACCATGAGCATTCCATATCTTCCCTAAGTCGGGCATGCCTGCATCTTGCCATATATTAACAGCAGGCTGTTTTATATGGAGCTCGGAGGCCAAAGGAGAATGATTGGTTGATTTGTTAAGGTTTTGTAGCGGCGTTGAGGCTCGCGGCATATCAACAAGGTGCGCTAGCGAATCCTGGCCATGATATTGACTTAGGGATGGAGATGCGATGCTAGGCGTATTTTGGGGAGAAAAGTTGTTGTACGAATTCATGTCAAAGATGTTTAACTCACCGGGACCTGACTGCTGCAAGCTACCGTTTAGAGAGTCGAGAAATTCTCGCTCGTGATCACTGAACTGTTCACGCCAATCACCGTCCTGGGAAAAGTAATCCGTCATATCTCTGGTGGACTGCTCATCAGAATTTCCAAGAGATGCTGAGGGGCCAGCACCAGGAGGTTGCCACTGAGAGTTTTCAATGTCTACACGTATACCTTCTACTAACGTCACGATCCTTTGGGGATGCGATAACTGGTTATTAGCGTGTAGTTGATCAAATGAAGGGCTAGTCACCGCCTGGGCTAGGTCTGACTTGGACGGATGATTAACGAACTGTAGCAGTTCTTCCGGTTGTTTGATTCTACTCTCCGACAATAAGTTATATGTTAATATGTCGAGCAGTTGCCTTTGTGCAGGGCGGCTACTGTCTACTCTCTGTAGGAGGACGCCGGACAAATTTGTAATTTTCTCCTTCAAACCTGGGCGAACCAAGTCGATGTAATCTACGAAATCCTGAATATGATGCCGATTGAGGTTATGAAGGCTAAATCATTATCAGCCGAAAAGGTAGCGAGACTCACTAGTAGTCGAGCAAGAACAACTTACTCCGAGATCGTCAGATTTTCAGGCAGGATAAGTAGAATGAGACTGCCAAATCGCTTTGCCAATTCTGCCAGCGGGTCTCCCAAGGTTATCCAATAGCTAAATTTTCCCTTAGCTGCCTCTCGCGCGTTGTTCCTCTCTTCTTCCCCCTCGATATTACCTATTTCGGGGAAGAGTAGGTCAGTAAAGAGACCCCTCGGCGACAACCGAGGCAATTCCTGAGGCAATCCCTTTTCCCGTCTCTTCTTAGGCACAGCGCTCCTAGCGTCTTTTGCCGCAGTGTACCTTATACTCAGCTCTGCTAGTGCAAATAGCTTCGAGATGCGGAAGCTTACTCTCAAATACTTCACAATCTCCTCCTCCGCCTCATCTCGAACGATGCGGTTTCTGAGGACCCTGAACCTTTGATCTGAAGTAGTGTCAGGACCTTGCTAATCTTCCAAAGTATCGGCGCAATAATCTGCAGAGGGAGGTGGGTTTGCTGTGTAGTTCACGTAGTCCATAATAGCTGCGAGTGTTGATTCATCCCCAATCATATTTAATTTTGCGCGTAGGTCCGCTGGAAGCTCCGTGAACCTATCGCTTTCTCCGTCTGGCAGCTCGGTCGCGCTTGGCGGTTCGGATGAATGCCGTGATACCGAGTCCTGGCCAGCGTCTGAGGTGTCAGGTCGCTGGCCGTGAGTCTCATCTTTCCGGTCAGGTGCAGATTGGAGTTCGTAAGTCTCTGACAGTTAAGGGCTTCTGCTTCCAAGGTACACCTCCGTTCCATCTAAAGCCTTGATCTGCAAACGTTTTGGGTCTTTGCGGTCTCTAAAGTTTTGCTTGCGTTTAGAGGATTTATTTGACTGCTGTGATATTGATGACGTTGCGCCCTGCCTTAACAGCTTACCATCTTGACGATCATCACCGTCACTACTCGGAAGCAGATCATCGAGGTTCGCAGCATGCTGAGAATCGCCACTCGACCATCCATCTTGACGATCATCGCCGTCACTACTCGAAATCCAATCGTCGAGGTTCACTGAAGGCTGAGAATCGCCACTCGAGTCCTCTGCGTCCTCGACATAGACTTGGTATGGTGGGACTCCATGACCGCCCCCTTCCTGTGTGGCTGGTGAGCCATGGTCGTGAGGATCGACGAAGAGGCTCTCGTCCTGATTATCAACGGCTCGTGAACTTTGATGGTGAGGTTTGATAAAAGGGCTCGCGTGCTGATCAGCGTCGCGGCCACTATTACTTTCGACTTCTTGTTTGATAAACTTAGAGGGTACTGGGGCAGGAGCCGGCTCGCCAGTTATGTCGGTATTAGAGGGTGTTGCGGCAGGAGTTGTCGGTGTGACAGCTATTGAGGGCTGGGTGTCCCGGGCGCCTTCTAACAACTTAGGATGTTGGCCAAACTGCTCGTCCCTGATAGGAACAGGCTGGGATGTAATTTGCTTAGAGCATTCAATGGTTTTGTCCCCGAGCTCTACATCGGTTGCGTCTGTAACCCCGATACGGGCCTGTTTAAACTTATCACAGCCCTCGAAGTTGTGCTTGCGTTTTCGGGGCTGGTCTCGTGGAGTGTTTGATCGATATTGTACCAAAGGCGTAGAGGTCTGCGTAAATGGCAGGCCATTAGGATGAGCATCAATATCACTGGCATCGTTATGTTCAGCTGGAGTGGAGACCTCGAGGCTCGCAGAACGCTGAGAATCATTGGTCGCATGCTCGCTGTCTAGTGTGTCTCCGTGTTCGATAGATGAGTAGTATGGGGGTTGGCTTCCGTTCTCGAGGTCCTGTTGAGTGGCCGGAGAGGTCTCATCGGGAGCATCTCTGGGGATCTTCTGTAGGTCGGTCGAGTCGTTGAAGTCCCCACTTTCCGCCTGTGCATTGTGCAGAGGTAGAAAAAGGGTGGAAGTCTGGTCGCTAGGATCAGACTCGTGTGCGATAGACGGTGACGAGAGAGGGGTCCGAGCCTGGTCGATAGATGCATGTGAATTATAAGGTGTCGAGGTGGGAGTGGCAAGCGCCGTCGAGTGCGTTACTTCTCGGAGTGCTGTCACGATTGCATCTCGAGCGACTGGGTGGTTTTCAAAGTATCGGGTAGTGTTCTCGTTCCGTAGCCAGCGGACCACAGACTTAGCCGCCTGAGAGGCTGTCAGCAATGCTACGTTCGAAGGAAATGGGAGAAGTGTATGATGCTAGACCTTGTCAACGTCCGAGGTGTTCAGAATATTCAGCTCTGAATCTTCGTCTGGGTCTGGACGAGCCATCAATTAAATATGTGTCTTGGATCTGCTGTTTTAAGGGTCACGTAGTGGGGAAAGAGATGGTCAACGAGGAAATGACAGGTACGCGGTGTACGGAGGATCAACCGACGGAAAAGGTCAGGATGGGGGGGACGGTGGGGGACTGGGGGGGGTCAAAAATCGTAATGCGCAAAAGCCATTACGATTTTGATCCCTGTAAGTAGTTCCAAGGTAAGAGCGCCACACGCTTATTTATAGCCAGGGTCGGTGTGGTCCCTGTGGAATTGGGTGGATCCATGGATGCGCGGCCCCTGATCAGCAACAGGGGCCGAATGGATGGCAGTCAGATTTCTGGCTGTTGCCTGGTACCATAGTTTGAATAGCATGGCTGAAGCCGTTCGTTTTATAACCTCGATATTTAAAAGTCGACGTTCCCTCGAGTTTGGTCTAGAGATTCAAAGCGAAAAGAGTACATGGGTACATTGAGCCGCTCCGACAATAATCGTGTGACTTTCTTTACTGGTCGGTTACGATTTTCTGCTATTGAACACCGCTATAAATATAAGGTTTCTATCCACCTAGACCGATATATCTTATCCTTCCTTATTATCATGGCTGGCCGTACTAGATAGCAAATAGAACTTTTCATCCCTTAGGGCTTCAGTGAACATCCAAGTGGAATGCTCACAGTGAATAGTCGTCGCAATGAGAGAGACAAGTCAAGTCATGATGCTGCGTCTCTGCTGGAGGAAGCTGATGGTCAATCAAGCCGTGACCCTTCGCGAGACGTTACGCCAGACACGTCCCTGTCTCAAGGGATCGAAAGAGCCTTCAAAAAGCCTAAGAAAAGAGGTCGGGTAGTAGAGTTACATCAGTAATGCCGCTATCCCATTGAGGACATAAAGATGCATTATTGGGCTGATCCACAAGCAACGTCTCTTGTCACATGCGTCAAGGCGTTCAAGAAGGTTCCGAGGAACAGGGTATTGGGGAAGTTATGCGACACAATGATACCAGGGATTGATTTGATGTATAATAGCTATTGTTTCTGAATGACGTCCAGTTTTAACCTGAAGCCAATTTGTACCTGATGCGGGAGAATTTCTCAAGAGCGTTGATGGGAAGGGTACTGACTAAACCATTTAACTCGTGCCTGGCCAAGCGCCGGATACTGAAACGTGCGTAACATCGTCATGTTGCTGGAACCAACCGAAACACACTCGGCTCGATCCTTCCTGGAGAAGGGCGTCTATTTGTGTGGAACCCTGACCAACAGCTGTTTCGCCATATTGTACGTTATAGCGGTATACTATGAGACGGCAAGCGGGGAGCAGTTTTCAGCGTGCTGGTGTTCTGCTCTAGTTTGGCGTGCTCGGCTTAGGCAAAACTGCCTGCCGATCTACAACACGGCGCTTTCTCTTAACCTCAGAAGTATACGTAGTCGCTGCCCGTCGTTCCTCTATGCACACTCTCCCTCCTTCCTTTCCATCAAACAATTTTCAACTCTGGCCCACCTCTCCCACACCTAGCATGCTTTACTAAGATTGGCCTGCTGGTAACAGTTCAGACTGAACCTTGGCGTATTTATCGAACCCAGCTAGGGTCATTACAAACCGAACAGCTTTCAGCGGATGAGATGAAGGTCTCATGTGCCAAGCCTTCTTAAATGCAGTACATTTATGCATCTAAAATAGCCAGTCGAGGAACTTTCCCCACCAAGTGGTAGGTATTAGCTCCGGGGGCAAATTAGTGGGATCAAAACGACCTGAAAAGAGGTCTGTCTCAGGCGATCGAACGAATTTGGTCTTCCTAATGATCTTCCACAAGATAAACGGCACGATGTAGATGGCGATACCAATATAGTTGGCGATGAAGTCTGCAGTAGACCACTTTCCTTTAAGGAAGACACCGAACCCAGAGAAGACGACGATTATTGCAGAGCCAATAGCACCCACGTAGGCTGCGTAAGGTTGAAAGCGGCCCTTCATGGGGAGGTAGTTCCGGTTGATGCCCTGCACTTTGCAGGCGCGATCATACCGGATAAAGCAGACACAAAGCGTCATCCACGATAAGAGACCAGCAACTGTACTGAGATTGAGCAGCCACGTGAAAGCTTGCGAAGCACCACCAGACCCAAGACTAAGGTAGGCCAAGGGACCGAAGGCGAAGGAGGCTATAACAGCGTAATACGGGACACCATAACGATTGACCTTGGAAAAAAACTGGGGGGCTTGACGGTCGACAGCCATGGCGACGATCATGCGTGCGCCGATATAGCAGTAACTGTTCCCAGCGGACCAAGCGGAGGTGAGAATACAGGCATTGACGATCGAGGGAAGAACCTTAATGCCGGAGTTCTTAATAGCAATAACAAAGGGCGACGAGTTAGCGTTGCCAGAGCCACTCACAAGGGCCGGGTCGCTAGAAGAGATAATCATGCCAATAAGGAGCGTGCCAACGACGTAAAAGAATAGGATACGGTAGGTGACACGGCGAACAGCCTTGGGAATGGACTTATGCGGGTTCATCGTCTCTGCAGCCGCCACAACAACTGTCTCAATACCGATGTAGGAGAAACTGGCATTGATGAATGCGCTAAAGAAGGCAAGGAAGTGCCCCGTGCTACCGGTAATGCCGTTGTATTCGGTGAACGGCCCCGGGTTCTTCCAGTACCTAAAGCCGATACGATCGTGGTTGGGCGCGCCTCCGAGGGTGATAACCAGTGAAACCATAATCAGACCTAGGAAGCAGATCACCTTGATAGAGGCAGTAATTACCTCGGCTTCACCGTAGAAACGAACATTCATCATGTTAATGAAGAAAATGGCAGCAAGGCCGATAGTAATGACTAGGGCAGGAGTGATATCAGTCCAGTAGGACTAAAAGGTGTCAGCGAAAGTACTGTGGGGCTTATAAATACGAGGTCTTACTACTATTATAGCGGCCGCGGAAACCTCAGAGGCGATTGCAATAGTGTAGCGGTATCCGTATGAGATAGCTAGAGTGAATCCGAGAGCAGGGTCGATGAATCGGGTAGCGAAATGGGGAAAAGAGCCGGCGGTTGGGAACTGCTGCCTGTAAGACTAGGCTTCATAGGGTCGAGTGTGGTACTCCAATTGAAGAAGACCGTTGAAGCTTACCAGAGTAGAAAGCTCTCCTATCGATTCCATCACACACCAGAGAATGCCACCAACGACAGTGAAGGCCCTACAGCTATTAGCACCAACCACAATCACGGGATTTACGTCTTAAGGCATTTATGAACTCACAAGAGCAGACCCAAAGGTCCCGCATTGGCCAGTGCTGCGCCCGTGCCAATGAAGAGACCAGTGCCGATACCTCCTCCAAAGCCGATAAATGTTACATGTCGTGCCTTCAGTCTCCGCTGGGTGCGTCCTACACCACCCACCCCGTAAATGGCATCGAGATTTCCTGAAGCAGACTGGACGACCTCGCCGTCATGCTCGATGACCTGCTTTCCCGTGTCGTGGATTCGGGGATTTGAGGACGAGAGTTGAGTGGCCGAGGCCTCGTAGTTTATTGGCATGGTTAACGTCGAAGGCAGACAATACCAGCTCGTCACCTGATCACTTGATCTCTCTTGATCTAGTAGTTAGATATGCGAAAAATAATGAAAAAAAAATTTGCTCTTTTAATATTCCCTTTATACCCACGTGCATCATTTAACATTTTGTACTTGGAAGCAAAATTCTTCATCAACAGACGCACGCCATTAGCACGCCATTTAAGAATTTCTAGTTAACCCACTTTAAATGTTCTAATTAGGGATATGAAATTTAATCGTACCCATAATAATTTATTAGGCGTAGCGAAGAAGGTAAACTGTGCTTCAGTTTGTATCCGTTTTTAAGCAAATAATAATGCTGTTCTTTATATGGTAAGCTAATGTGGAGCTATTAGTAATGTATCAGTAATACGCTAAGCTTATTCTAATAATGTCTTAACTTGGTTCTAAGTCCAAAACGAGCAATATCTACTAGTAACGCGTGCTCCGCACGCTGCCGCTTTGAAAAAACAGACTAGTTGAGCAACTTGAGCAACTTGAGCAACTTGAGCAACTTGAAGTGATTAATGATTATGACGGGAAGTTCCACAGAGCTGCAACGGGCAAGAGACACTTAACGATATCGTTAAGCACGTGTCTTTATTTCCAGAAAGAGTAATTTGCTGACCCTGTCCCTGTGCGATCATCGACTTCAAAACCTGGCTTGACGCTTAATGTATAGTTGGACCCTGTGGCAACAGAGAAAGTAGAAGCGAGCCCGAGAAGGGAAACGCGCCCAAAAATATTTAACTGCATGTAACGAAATAGGATCTGTTGATGTAACCCTGATAGAATTCAACAGGGTGCTTTCCTGTACTCCTTTCCTATAGAAAAAATAGTGTATTATCTGCGTATCTACGTAAGTAATGAATTGAGCCTGAGTTTTGAGCGAACTTGGTAAACTGTATCACGTGCCTGTTGTAACGTTTCCTGTGTAGATCTGCCCACTAAATTCCGTCACATGTCGTGCTAGCACAAACAGTACCTTAATCCCTTTTAGTTCGTTTCAGGGAGGGGCTTAGGTTTACAGTCGAGCAAGTAAATTTCAGGGCAATTAACAACACAAAAACAGCAAGAACAACCACCACATCTTATCCCTAAAGATGACCCTCCACAAAGCCTCTCAGATCCGCCTCCTAGATGGCGGTCTCGGAACTACGCTGGTAGACTCCTATAGCTACGTCTTCGATGAGCGCACGCCACTCTGGTCGTCGCAGCTACTGGTATCCAGCCCCTCCACTCTTAAAGATGTGCAAACTGCCTTTGCCCGTGCAGGTGCCAACATCCTGCTTACTGCCACCTACCAAGCGTCCTTGGAAGGATTTTCACGGTGCAACATTCCTAAGCTAGAGGCGACCCGCTACATGCGTTCTGCCGTTAAGATCTCACGCGCTGCGTTTGAAGGGCGGAGCGGCCGGGTAGCATTGAGTCTTGGTGCGTATGGCGCGACTATGATCCCGGGGCAGGAGTATAGCGGGAAATATGGGGATTGTGCGAGGGCGGGGTGGTTGCGGGAGTGGCATCTTCAGAGGGTAAGGCTATTTTATGATGGGGTGGATGAGCCAGTGACGGAAAGGTGTTGGGAGGAGATTGACTTTCTAGCTTTTGAGACGCTGCCATTGCTATCTGAGGTCTCGGCTGTGAGAGAAGCAATGGGTGCAGTCGCAAGAGAGGTCCGGGGATGCGAGAAGGAATTTTGGATTAGTTGCGTATTCCCTGGCGAGGGAAATGTATTGCCGGATGGGAGTTCTGTGGAACAGGTTGTGAGAGCTATGCTTGGAAAGAAGGAGGGAGCGACGAGTCCTAGCGGAGTGGGCATAAATTGTACTCGGCTAGGAAAGGTAGAGGGGTTGATTGTGGAGTTTGAGAAGGCGGTTAAGAGAATGGTGGATGCTAGCGAAGTCGACCAGTGGCCAAATCTGGTGATATATCCAGATGCAACGAATGGAGAAGTGTATAATACGACAACGAAGCAGTGGGAAAATGGTAAGAAGGGATCGAATTCGGTATGTCTAAACCTTGCCCATGAATAGATATCTGGCGAACTGACTGTGTCAAGACTCTATGGGATGAGGCATTGTTCGATATTGTTAGCCGGGCACGAGATCGAGAGCTGTGGAGGTCGATTATTGTTGGTGGTTGTTGCAAGAGCACACCCGCTCATATAGCGAAACTTCGAAATAGAATAGACGGGATAGTGCAGACATGAGACTTAAAAGCATATCTTCCACTCTCATGCTTTTGCTACCGCTGTTAGATTTAAGGGTGACTAAAATGATGTAGTCTGCCCTACTGATCGTGGGGCAGGCGAGATGCGTAAAACAGCGACGAAAGCTGCATTTTTCAGCAGCCTCCTTGCCATCACATCGTTAGAGTATAGGAGTCGATGGCTGAAGGTCGCTGATAGACGGGCTATTCTTGGCATCCACGGATTCAGTCATGATTGGCTCGATGAAAGTACGGAGCGAAACTGACAAGTCGAGGGGTGTCACGCAGCGGATCACCCACAGGTGTGGGGGGTTTTCAATACCAAAGCGTGCATTTTTGTCCTATTCACCATCACGTGTAATCAAGCACGTGATCAGGAGCTGGAACGCGGTTCTGTTGCGCATCAGGAATTAATTAGGAACAATTCATTGCAGACCCTTATCTTCACTCACCTTCATTGATAGCACATGCATTCTGACACCTGATTCTTAGATGGCTACTACCAATGAGCTACAAATCATTAGAAGCAACCCAGTTAATGACAGGCTAGCCGTGGAGCTTGTCGAAAGAGACAATGATTTGGTAAGTATGGTGAGGTTGAAGGGTTCACACTGGTTGTTGGATCTACACTCAAGTGTACGGTATTGTAATAGTACTGTACCGTAGTAGGCACGGCACTGTAGTAGGCACGGCACTGTAATAACCACAGAATAACTAATAAGTACTCAATAAACTCGATCAGATCCTGCGGCACCCCCCCAATTCTCTCTAGCTCCTGCTGCACCGTCCCTACCGTAATAAATTAATCTTCCCCGTCTCCGGGTTCTCGTACTTGAGGTTTGAACAACGCCCTGGCGCCGTTGTTATTATTTGTATTTGTGTTTGGCTCTTTTCATCGCACACAATTAAACTCATTTCGCAGATATGGTTTCAAATTATCATCTATCCTTCTGCACCTCCATCAGCGAGTTTATTCTTTTCCACCGTAGCCAAGAGAAGCAAAAAGTACGGTACATACGAAGAGGCCAACGGCGAGAGAAGCGCTGGGGCATCCGTACCTGGCGGACGAGGTAGCCTGATGGGGAAACATTTGTTAATCACAATGACCGCAGCACTGTTATTGTAAATAGGGCTGTATATTAGATCATAAGTAAGCTGATATTATATTGTGCACCGCATCTTTGTGCGAAATCCCAAAGTTCCAGCGTAAGTTACAGTTCAAAATCAGTGTCAGCTTTTATTTTTAATGAAATCAAACACTTGCCAAAAATCTAAATGGACAGTACTGTACTGCACACGACTACAAATACAATTTATATTAGGCTACGTCCTTCATGGATTTCTTCCACATACGGCATATGGGGTTTAGGGTTTCCTCCATCACCTTGCCTCAAACTCTTGAATTCGTTCAGGGTGTATTGTTTCTTCCTTCTCCCAGGAATTCTCACCCGTTGGACGGCCCTTCCATTTAACAAAATATTCAACTTTCCCTCTCCGTTCTCGCTTCTTGAGTAATTCCACACCGAAGTTCCCTTGATAGCTCGCCTCAAAATTGTCAACGAGATCCGAACTGATGTCGTCCTGTTCCTGCCACGTATTTTTATCATCACCAAAGCCTTCCCACTTCACAAGGTACCAAACCACATTACGTACTGTCAACTTGGCAAGTAGCGCTTTAACGTCGCAGATCTCATCTGTATCCCTTTCCACTGCTTGGCTGCCACAACGCAGCTGCACTGTTGTATGCTCTTTGTTCCTAGTTGATAGTATGTCTCTGTGAGGGCCCGTGGTGAAGTCGGCAGTTGCTGCTAGAGATGATGTGGAAGGAAGGGCATCTCGAAGCTGTGGATCAAGCAAGTCCATTGAAAACCCTGATGAGCATATTCCCTTGCCTTTCTTGTACTTTGACGTCTGCGAGTGGTTCTTCAGCTTTGTGGAGTAGCGCACTTGCAACGTCCCTTTGGTCCTTCCTAGGAAGAACTTTGCAATTTCGTCCCATGGTAATTTGTCTTTCTCTTTTAGCTATATCAACAGTTCGTCGTCGTCTTCTGAATATGTCGATTGCATACCAGGTCTATTCGCAATTCGTTCTCGCAAAGGTGGTCGCTTTCTCTGCTTCTGTAGAGCTGGCCCTGACCTCTTTGCATGGGATGCGCAAACCTGTGAATTCGTTGATCCTCTAACTGATTCACCGCTAGATGTGCAATTTGATATGTGGAGACTGATTGATGGCCTGAACGAATCTAGAAGATCTTGCAGCTTGAACTCTAGGTTGTAAGTCGTCTCCCGTCCAATCCTTACACGCTTGAGAAAGCCCTAAAGAGGATATTCCTGGTAGTCCGCGCCTAGAGTTGAGTCCGCATCGTCTGGTGAACTCCGAGAAACTATAGAACCTCGAGTAGTGCAGGTCTTGGCTTGGGCTACAGTGGACGAGCGCATGTAGACCTTCTTGAGGGTGGCGGTTTCAGTCGCGTCAGAATCTCTACGGCAGCGCTTTCGTCGTCTTGGAGGTCGCACATCCTCGTCATCTTCGTTATCCTCATCGTCCTCATTATCCTCATTGTCCTTATGGTATGATTTGACGCTGTGTTTGCAGTCTTGTGAGAGAGGGGTCGCAATTATGGTCTCGTCTTCCACCCGTTGGTGCTAAGGGCTGTCCTTTATTTGCTAGCAGTAGCTAACCGGGCCCTTATCCTTGCCGCTAGTCGCCTCTATGTCGTCCTCGTCATTGTCGCCTTGCTCTTTTTGTTAGTAATGCTGCTGTTTAATCATCTTTTCCCACAATCGTTCTTCGCTCAAAGTACCTCGAACGTCTGTATTATTTTGGCTTTCCTGGTCCATCTGGTTGTATTAGGAGTGAGCTACGCTTGAAGGCGGCGACCCCCCCGCTTCGACAAAAGTTTGTTGTAGTTCATCCTTAACATCGTAGACGCTACCACGGTCGCACGATCCACCAGCCCTCTCGCGTAGTGGAGAAAGCCTCATTTCGTCGACTATGGCTGTCTTGACATCCTGGTGAATCTGATCACAACCCGGTGTCTCAGCTAGCTTAGCGCAGTTTAGAGAAGGTCTTCGAACCTGAACAGGGAATGTCGAGTCCAGCTCTGCGAAAGACAGGCGTTGTTGTCCATCCTTAGAGAAACAAGCGGCACTGAGGTATTCCAAGTCTCGAGGAGTGGACGGGCCAAATAGGCTGCTCGGGGCCGAGGCGGTATCTTGAGAGGCCAGGCCACACTCGCTCGCGTCTTGGTCCTCGATGCTGGCAAGGAGATCGCTCGAGGCAACTCTAGCCTGAGCTTCGTGGTCGCTTTCATGGTCGCTATCGTCTTCGATGATTACGGGCTCTCCTACGTGGAATTAGTAAGGTGTATGCGCTACAAAAGCGAGCTAAGAAACCTACTTTGAGTATTGCCTGGCACATAGGCCGAGTTCGGGGTTGTGGCATCAGTAAGTAGACGGCCCTCGTCGATCAGTTGGCGCTTTGAGATGGGCTTGTGGTTTTGATGTGGCACCTGATGGATGTCTATGTTTTGACGAGAGCGGAGCAGCTCTTTAAGTGATGGAAGAGAGTCGCTATTTTGAACATCCCCTGCTAACATTGCAGATGGCGATCTGCTGGGTTGTAGAGGCAGTTGGTGCTTGTTTAACACTGACTTCGTCGGCTGAGCGTGTAGGGCCTTTAAGGCGGGTTTGGGGTTGGGGTTATAGAATTCAACGTAGTCCGTGTTCATAGTAGCCATGCTAACACAGAATAGGACATGAGGGGGAGAATGGTTTTTAGAACGAGGCTCTCTAGCGGAGTGAGGGAGTTATATAGATTCGGACGGTCGCTCCGCTATTGACTCGCTAGCATTTGCGAGCGCCCCCCTTGCTTCCCTGCTAAAGGTGCAGCCTTCTCGCCTGTGTGTCCCCTCATCCTTTTCCGTGCTCCGCAGCCAGGCAGTGCATTTTCCGCCACATGCTTGACCCTGATTCCACCAACTAGACATATGCGTCAAAGAGAGGCAGGACACATCGTATTCCAAGGCACTTTGGTAATTGGGCTGTTGCAATTTGAGCGGTCTCAAGAGCGGGGTGTCAGTTCCAGCTGAGAGTGTAGCGCTGCGGTCGGCCCCTCTGCTACCAAAAGGAGAAATCATGTCCGGGCTATGCGTGCAGTAAAGGCGATATTTTTGAAAACCTAGGTCAGACGACACTACCAGATTGCAACAGTTGTCCACTCCGCATATCCATTTATCCGCAACCCCTGTAGTATCCCCGTATCAGCACCTCGAATTGAAGATGAACCGTAGCGTTCAACGCATAGATGGTCCCGGCCGCGATGGCTTTCGAGAGGGGATCTCCACCTCCGACCTCCAGGGTGTGAGTACAGGCTCCCAAGAAGCTAGGCTCGCAAACAGAAATCGGCCCTTCTCTCGGAGATCAGTCTAGACTGAGGCCTGTAACTCGCAGCGTCGCAAAGTGTGCCGCACGGCGGTCTACCCAGGGGCCGGCCACGTCACCGCGAGGCATTTTTGCGATTGGCTAGGTCGTCACGCAAGGCACTCTCGAGGCAGATTGCGCATGCCACGGTCGCGAGAAGCTTCAGACGAGCGCGGCGACGAGGAAGGGCTCAAGAGAGGAGGTCGAGCGGAACGCAGCTCAGCTCGATCTCGCATCTTGACCGATCCGACGATCAAGACGTCGATGCTCAATGGGCTTGCTGCCATCGCGGAGAGCTCGGTGGAAAGGGCGTAAATCGAGGTTGTGGCTCTGCGGAAGCGTTCATGTGCCACTGCGGGTTTTCAGCTCCGGCGAGGCCGAGCAGGGGGATCCGTTGGGCGGGGCCATGCGGTGCGGTGTGGAAGGGGACAGAGGGGACCAAGCGTCGCACGAATGAGCGCAGCAGGTGCGATAATGTTGGGAGGGAAGGAGCGACGGTGGAGAGGGACAGAGTCGGAGGGAGGGAGTGGCCTTCTTATAGAAGTTGAAAGCGGCGGCAGGCCCGTGCACGCGCGTTGCCCGATCGGGCGGCCGCCAAACCCCGCCTGGCATACCTCGCGACTGAGATTATAAGAAAAAATCTACTAAGTTATGTAGGAAAACAGATTACATAAAAATATTAGAAGTTAACATTATAGTAACTTATATAGAATTAATCTTACTTACATTATCATCTATAATCTTTGCTCTTGTAAAATCATAGAAAAGCTAGTAAGATCTAATTTAGAGGCTAAACTACACCTTTGTTGCTTTAATTATCCATCCATGATTCTTTATCCCTATTATGAAATTACTTAGGTCATTATTATACATGCTAATAATGATCCATTTTAATAAGGGCAAGATAGCTCTAAAGAGGGTATTAACTAGCTTTAATACCTTAGAAATGCTCTTAGGGTTGTCTAATCTATTAAGTATAAACTTAATAGTAAGTATGCTATCTATAAATGCCATAAGTGTAATTAGAATAGCATAGCTACCTTAGATGCTTAAAAAGATGCTAATGGTATCATCTAAGATAGTAACATCACTAGGCTCTTAATAGTAGAATTTCAGAAAGTCAACATAGAGATGCTAGATATAGCCTACGTTTTTACAACTAATTATCTAAAGGAACAAGGCTATGTGCTTAGGGGTAGCTATAGGGGTAGCTATGGTAAAATCAAAGTGATTCTAGGCATAGAAGAGCAAGATGGCTTTGTAGTAGAGGGTCTTGTTTGTATAGAGGAGGCTAGGACTAAGCTTATGTCATTAATTAAAACTAGTCTATAGGGCAAGAGGCTCTTTATGTAATAAGCATAGCTTATATATTCTATTATAAAGTTTACTAGGGAGGTTAAGGAAGTTGGCTAACATACGTTCTATAGTTATAAGGTATGTTAAATGTCGTTTAAATAGATTTGCCTTCCTAGCTCTATTTAAATGATTTAGGGAAAGAACAAAAGATAGAGCTAGAATCTAATTATGTAACATGGCTAAAACCACAAAATCATATCTCTAAACTTTTAATTAGAACTATAATAAGAACAAGATGTATCTTATAATTAATGTGCCATTCATTATAAAGGGGATCTAGGTAAGAACGAAATGTAGTAATGAGTTTATAGAAGTTATTTACTCTATTAAAAAGAGCATCATTAGACTATGACTTGCAAAATTTAAGTTTAAAGTGTAAAATGGGTAAGAATTAGCTCTAGTTTGTAATGACAAATTGTAGCAGTTCCTTTAGGGTATAACTAGGTAGGGGTAGACATCTATAAGCATTATGAAATAGACCTTACTAAGAAGAAGTAAGAACTTTGTAACTACTATACTATACATACTATATAGTAATTATGTTACATATAGTAGAAGGCAAATTAAGTGTTACTAGCTTTTTAATTTAGCTTTTTTCCCCTAGCTTGTTATGGCTTTATAGATGGCTTATACTAGGGAGATATTAAGGGAGGTAGAATTAGTAGTTACTAAGCTACAAGTGTCTAGAAATGAACACTGCTAAAAATAACTAACTAAAAAACCAGTAACACCTAATTCATCTTTTATATAGATCTAAATGTAATAAAAAGGCAGTTTTATAAATAAGGATTTATAAGAAACATAATATGTACATCTTTGCTATGCTAATAAGTTTAACAGCCCTTAGCATAGAGTTAAAGAGCATTTAATTAAGTACACCCATCTTCTAATAAGAAGTTAACTACTACCTCTAGTAATAGATTGTCCTAAAGCTATAGAAGAAACTAGCTAAGATTCATCTAGTAATCTATTAGAAATAGCATCTATACCCTAGGATGACATCATTACCTTAAAATGCTAAGGATGTTTCTACTAGCCCTTATGATAACTTTCTTACCCTAAAGGTTTTTAAGAGACTAAAGTAGGGTGTCTCTTAGAAGTCTAATGAAATTTAGCCTTTAGCTAATAATAAGGATGTGCTATGTAGCTACACTACTAAAGGAAGTAGTAATGTGCTAAGAAATTATAGTAACCTAGGAGTTACATTCTTAAACGAGATCCCTAATTATGTAATATAGATGCTACTTCCTTAGACAAGAGATTTAAACTACTATAATCTAACTATAGCTATGCCTATAACTTTAAATCCCTACTTAGCTCATAAATTAAGTCATTAAGTAATGCCTAATTTCAAAAAAGTCTAGCCTTTTATAAAATAACAAATAAGAGTAATTAGACTCATTAGCAAAGCTATAAAGATAGCCTAATATTAGCACTAGATATAAGCTTAGATTTAGACCTTATAAGAAGTAAAGATAATAGTAAATGTATCTTTTCCTTTAGCTTACACATAAGTAATAATATGATGGGTAGTAGCTCTAAAACAAAAATGTTTAATAAAATTTCTAGATAGATATAGAATATAGGGGAAAGGGTGGATTATAAACAGGTAGGTAGTTTAAGGTTAGGGGGCTAGGGAGGACAAGGAGAAAGTAATTCTAGGAGAGATACTATTAGTTGAAATTAAAACATTAAATAATTTAGGCCTTTTAATTAAGAATGAGCTCTATACTATTTGTAAATCTTATGTCCTCTAAAGACTAAAAATTTAGCCATGTATACATTAGCCTTTATATTATCTCTATTTACCTTTGTTATCTTATAGGTTAATAGTAGCTACTTTACATTTGTTAGTAGAAAACCTATAATTAATCCTAAGCTTCTTACCTATCTTAATTCATTAATT
This sequence comes from Pseudogymnoascus sp. WSF 3629, assembly GCA_001662585.1. Lineage (NCBI taxonomy): Eukaryota > Fungi > Ascomycota > Leotiomycetes > Thelebolales > Thelebolaceae > Pseudogymnoascus > Pseudogymnoascus sp. WSF 3629. The sequence continues at coordinate 38,568 of KV454755.1, forward strand.
AAATGCATAGATTCTATACTTTAAATAAATTTTAAGGCATTATTATCTAGTGGCTAAAGGATGGGGTTATAAGTATTCATAGGTCTAGTATATATAGCAACTTTACTTATAAGCTCTATTATTACATAACTAACTCCTCTAATATCCTTAATAGAGTTGTAATTTAACATAAGTCTATAATAGCATTCTTAGCCTACTACTTACTATTAGTTAACACCTATAACATAAACTAATGACCTACCTATTTTTATAGATCCCTTAGTACTTATAAGGATGTTTTTATATATAACTTTACTATGCTCTAAACCTTTTAATGTAAGGTATTTAAGGCTACTAAGGATCTGTTTACATATTAAGATGTAGAAGGCAGCTTAGGGTAAGGCTTACTTGTTAAAGTATAATAGCAAGCTATGACTTAGTAGGATAGGTTATAAGTGTAGCATAGTAGCTAAGATAGATAGGTAGCTTCTTGCCTCTAGTAAGTTTATGCTTAAAGATAGCATATTAAGATCCTTTAAAGCTAAAGCTTTCTAAAAACTTTAGAAAATTCTCATTTTAAATACAACTTAGCATGTCTAGTTTCTTCTCTATATCTAGACTAGAGAATTTTCTTAGAGTAATAAAGAGGCTATCCTTTTAAGTAGTAATGATAACTAATTCATTTAACAATAGGTTAAATTGCATTTAAAGGTGCTCCTAGAGTAACGAATCCTTAGACTAAATTACTTCTAGAGCATAGATCTACTTCTACCCTAACTACTCTCCCCTAAGTGCTAACGACTCCTCTTCCTTAGCTTGTTTAGTAGGGGATCATTATTAGATGACTCTTGTGTAGTACTTTGTCTTCTTGTATCCTCTTCCTTAGCTTGTTTAGTAGGAGGGGATGCTATGTCATTTAACCTATTTGCATTAGAGTTAGTAGTAGCTCTAAGAAACCTAAACTAGGTGTTACTTCTTTTTAAGTTTATACTTATAATAACTTATTATTAACATAATTTTTTTTAATAGTTAGAAGAGTTATAAAGCTTTTAATACTAATATAAAAGAGCTAAATATTACACTAAGCTAATTTTAGCTACTACACTTAGATAACCCATGTAAAAAGCAAGTATTCTCCTAGAGCATAGACATCTATATGTTAATATAAAAGCATAAGTACATGCTAAAGACCTAAGATTTAAGATAGAGTAGCATCTCTTCTATAAAGGTTCTACTCTTGTTAGGTTTAAGAGTCTAAATTAGGAAGAGTATAAAATTTGCTAACATGACCTAAAGAATGTATTATAACTTAAAAAGATTTTTAAGAAGGAAGGATGTTGTTTACTAAAGGTAGGAAACCACATACCTACTATTGTTAGTTAACATCATCTTAACACTACTATAGAGAATGCAAAATAGAAAGAAATGTAGAATGTAGGGGTTTTGCTAAGTAGTTATGCTATAATTAACATAGAAAACAGATACCTAGAGCTTGAGTTTCTAGGTAGAATTAACTATCTCTATGGATTCTATAGAATTTAAGCTACAAAAGAATTACGCCTAGCTAAGAAATGGTAGATAGTAGATCTATACCTTTTAGGAATTAGCTATAAGATGAGGGCAATTCTAGATGAAGAGTATTCTAATGAAGAAAGGCCTTATAATAGTCAAATATATTACAAAATCTATAAATACTAATATCTACCCTAGAAGGCTAATGCCCTAGTTTTACTAGCTACCTATATAAGCTTTAAAATGCATTAGTAGTCTCATTTTAATGAAAGTAGATAGAAGAAACTCTATAGCCTCTTCTAACCCTATACTCTAAACCATTTGCTTACTATAGGATTTAATGCTCTTACTAAGATTCTAGCTCTCTTTAACGCTAGAATAATAGTTACTATGCTACATATAGTAATGGCAATGAGGTGCTATAAGGTAAGTAGAATGCTATGCCTAACTAAATCTTTACTTATATTATATGTAAGAAATCTAGTATTACCTTAACTATATTTTCATAGCTTTTATTAGATTCTTTAATAGGATTAAAAATGGGATTTAGAGGCTAGATAAGGCTACTATTAAGACTCTTAAACATAAGGCACCTATAGTATTAACTTTAGATTCTTAAGAGCTATTCATTACTATTTCTAATAGTACTATCTTTAGTAGCTTTAGTAGCTAAGAGCATAGTGTTATATAGGGTAACATGCTTAAGTTTAGAGGCATTATACTTTCTTTATTAACATTTTTTAAAGACATCTACTTGTTAGAAGCTTGCATTAACTACATTAGGTGGCTAGTTTTAGTTCCTATAGATTAGATAGTATTTACTATACTAGGGGAAGCATTCTAATCTTAAGGAGGCACCTAATGCACTTAGGTAGTCTAGATAACTAAAACTACCTTTCATTTAGTAAAGGGAAACCTAACATACTATATAAAGTTTAGGTATTTACAAATGATTGCTTTTTTAATAAGAGACTACAGAGATATACCTAAGTAGTCTATAAATTTTTTTTTAATAGAAATAGCAAGGCTAAAAGCTAATAGTGAAGTGCTCTAAAAGGGTGCTTCCTTAGCTAAACAATTAGGATTTAGCACCCCTAAGATAGAGAGGCTAAAAGGAATAGAGCCTTTAAAATTCTTAGAAGTAGAAGCATTAATTTCTATACTAAAAACAGCTATGGTTGAGATTAAGCATAGGTCTAGGATGCTACATACTAATACCTTTAAGGAAGATAGATAGTATATATTTTTACATAATCTATTCTAAAGCAACAAGGTAGGGGAAGGTATCACGTCTTTTTATGTTCTTAAGTATTAGTTTAATGCATTCTTTAGCACATGGGTAATACTAGTTCTAAACACTAACAGTAACACGTCACCACCTAAAGACTAAGATGCTAAATCTAAGAGTGGTAATTTACAAAAGACGTAGCTATAACCATTAGGTCTATAGCACAGTGCATGCATAATGAAAGATACTAAGTTAGGCAAGTATAAAAATGACATTAAACACATACCTAAAGTAGAAGTTAGCCTAACTCTAAAGATGGAGATAGATGCCCCTCCTAGTAAGATTACTTATTCATTATAGATGCTAAAAGCAATGTCTAACATTACTAGACTCTATGCCCTAAGAGCTTATACACTTTATAGAACAAGATGCTAATGTAACTAAAAGCCTAGACTAGCTACTAGAATCTAATAGAAGATTCCAACTCTAGGTTAATTATAGTAATCCTAATTTACTTATTAAGCAACAAGTTATAGAGCTTAAAGATAAAGGAAAGAGAACTTATAACAAAAATAAGAGATACATAGCAGCTAATGAATGCTATAAAGTAGTAACTATAGTAAGTAATAATAATATGCTTTTTGTTATTTTAGAAATAAAGCCTAGGGAGAATGAACAATGGCATGAACAACTTAAAACATTAGTTATAAATAGAGTGGAATTCAAATGTAAGGAAATTAAGCTAGAGGAACAAGCCTGTCTAGATTTATATAGTGTTCCCTCTATATCTATAGAAGAGGTAAAAGTAGATAATAGCTCCTAGCTAGCTTTATACAACACTCCTACATATGAATCTATACTAGAAATAAAATAGAAAGATGGGGAAAGTCTAAGTGTACTTGCCTAGAAACACTAGGAAATTAAGCTAGTAGAACAAGCCTATCTAGATTTATATAGCATTCCCTCTATACCTACTAAGAGGTAAAGTTAGAGAATAGCTCCTAGCTAGCTTTATAAACAACTACTCTAAAAGTAGAACGAAGGAAGGGAAAGCATGAGATTAAAACTCCTTACACATGATAGAAAATAAAGCCATAGGAACAAGACTAAATGGATCTATATAGCATTCCTTTACATGTACCTACCTAAGGAGTAAAGGTAGAAGATGACAACTAGTTAGCTTTACATAACACTCCTACATACAAATCTATGCTAGAAATAAAACAGAAAGATAGGGAAGTCTAAGTGTAATTGCCTAGAGATGCTAGGAAATCAAGCTAAAGGAACAAGATAGTCTAGATTTATATAACGTTCCCTTATGTAAAACTACTTAGGAAGTGAAGTTAGAGGATGATACCTAGCTAGCTTTACATAACATCCTAGTGATTTAAGAGTAGTCTAGCTAAGAGGACAAGGAATTAGACAGCCTACTAGATATAGAAAGTGAAAATGCAACTAATGCTTAGATTTTTGCTTAAAACACTATTATAATTCATGTAAAGAAAACTATATAAAAGTCATGCTAGGTATCTAAGCTAGCTAAAGACTTACTATATAACTAACTAGATTTAATGGTAGTACTAACTAGAGACCTACAAAATGAAGTTAGAAATAGAATAATACTCTCATATAAAGAAGAGTAGCTATTACCTTATAATAGTATAAGTTAGAGAGTAAATAACAAAGATTGCTATATAGTTGCTATAAAGGCTAATGATTATACCTTGTACATAATTAAGGAAGAGTATTAAACAAATATAGATAGTATAAGTTCAAAAGAGCATAATGGCAATGAGATGACTATAGGTAATAAGCTAAATAACCTAGTAACAAACAAATATGCCTTAATCTTCTAAATTTATCTAAGTTTACACTTAGCCATCCTGTTCTAATGTAATATTATTAAATGCATATATGCTATAGTGCTACCTAATAATTCCTAAGCCTATATTACATACCTCTAAAGATAGGGTTGCATCTATGGCTAAAATAAGTAGTTATAGTCCTATAATATCTAAATTTTGTACTATAATACATTTATAGTATTAGCCTCTACACTTGTCACTTAGTAATGACATTTAGCTACTAGTGTTAATGCTTTTAATAGAGCTAATGCTAGCCTTTATAACTACATAAGAGCATGACCTAATTAGGGGCATAGTACCCATGCTGTTAACTGTAATATCTAGGCCTAGATCTAGGAATTCAAGATCAATGGATTTAAGGGTGCTATAGCCTTTGCTAACATTAGCAACAAAGGCATCTAGTTAGGAGCTAAACGGGATATCTACTAAGCCTAATCCTAACCCTACACTAATGGTAATACTTACACAGTTTATATACATTTCACAGTTGCTAACTGTATTAAACCATGTCTAAGAAAACACAGCTAGACTACTATGAACTTCTGTAGAGACCTAGCAACCTAAGTTGCAACAGAAGCACCTTTAGAAGTTACTATTTTAGGTAGATAGCCTTTACAAGGATAATCATTATTAGGGCCTAAAGGTGAGGTCATACTATAATCAATGTTGCTTGTGAACTTGTTATACTTGCTACGTAGTAGTGGTGGATTTAATAACTCCATATGGCCTGAAGTTATGGTGGCTACTACAGCTAAGGGGAAAAGGGTGGAGAAGAACATGTTAGAAAACTAACAATATCCAGAATTTTTAAAAACATGGAAGAAGTTAGCAAATATGAACATGAATATTAGTAGCAGTGCATTTTAAACTACGGGCTAGGGAAACGTTTGTACAGTAGAAGGCGAATTGGGTGTCGTGAAATTTTTAGATAACTTTATTTGTGAAACTGCAGGGTAGGCCTGTGGCTTGTTGTGGCTTTGCAGATACATGTACCGTGGAGGTACCGACGGAGGTATGTACCAAGGGAGGTAGAATTGGCGGCTCACCCCAAGACTGGCTTTCCTTCCACCCCCTCTTCTTCCAAAACCCGCCAGAGTCAGCACTCTCGTGTCAGCGCTTTGTGTCAGCCACAACCATGGCGCCGCAACTGGATGCTGCAAAGCATATTTTGATCAAAATATTGCTTAAAGAAGGGTTTAAAACCAAGCTAATAGCCTCTTATATTGCGACATCTTATATAGATAGTAGTCTCGAAGGTCGGCATCCCGTTGTTGAGCGATACGATGGATCATTGTTCTCGTCCAGCCGATTGATCGCAGAAACCGACTGAGCGATCTTTCCGAAATCCTTTTGCGAAACTTACGATAGAGGTAATCCGCCATCTCATATCGGTACAGGGTAAGGCTGCTCAAGTAGTAAATCACAGAGGGCTTTTTCCATGGCTAGTGTAATGCAGCTACGACGGCTGGCACGCTTTGCTCCTTGGATGGGCATTTTAAACTGCTTCAGACGGATCCTCTAGACGGCGCGTACGCTGCACGAGGCTACTGTCTTACCAACTTGTTTTTGTTGATGAGTCTGGCTATGATGGAAGGGCTGGATATAGACGTTGGGGGTGGTCTCCGAAGGGGTCCTCCCTAACTCAGGTTACAAAGTTTGAAGTTGCGAGGTAGGGTTTTGGTGTTCATTACGCCATCATGACCATTACGCCATTGCGGACGTTACTGCAGTACTTTGTGCCAGTCTGAGCTTACCCTGCACTTTTCGTCAAGCCTCTTAACTTCAACACTGACCTTCTTCCATCATGATGGCGACTGCGTGGTAAGTTATTACGTTAGGCCTTGGAAAGTTTGAGATCCCTAACAATTGGTAGACCTGACCTTTTGACTGCCGTACTTAAGGCCCACGGAGGAACAGAGCGATTCAACAGAACCAAATATATTAAGGCCACATTCAACCTTTCTAGGCTGCTTTTCTCCTCTAGAGGGTACCCAGATCACCTTTAACTCACAGTCACCATTAACACCTACACTCTACACTCTTTTTACACTAGATTCACTGATACTCCTGGCGAGAAGTGGCACTATACCCTAGAGAAAGTATGGATTGAACAAGCCGATGGCTCTGTAACTTAGAGCCGAGATGCTCCTTGAGCTAGCTTTGCAGGCCAAACTGCTAAGTCGCAATGGGATGATATGCACCTATTATACTTCTGTAGGTACGCTCTGTGGAACTACATCACAGCCCCATTTCTCTTCAGTGAGCCTAGCTTCAAGACTCGGGAACTTGAAGATCACACTGAAAATGGAGAGACATGGCGTGTACTAGAGATTACATTTCCTGACAACATTCACACACATAACAAAGTTCAGAAGTTCCTCTTCAATGACAAATTCATGCTAAGACGACTTGGTTACCAACCAGATGTCCTAGGAGGTGCTGCTGCTTCTTAATACATGTTTGATCATCAAGTCGTTGATGGATTGACACTTCTGGGACTTTGCCGCGTTGTATTTACAAGTCCTAGCGGCGTCTTTGCGCTAGCACTCGTTTTGATAGACTTCTGTAAATTTACGGTGAAATAATACCTTAGATTTCTTCTATTGTCATTAATGTAACGGATCTGCATAGCGAATGCAACTGCCATTAAGTTGGATCCCAGATCACGTGTGGCTGCCTAATAGGCAGTCATAGGCAGCCATGGCTATTGTCACGTATATAAGAACACCTAAGTTACTGACGTTTCTGGCAACTTATGATGACACAGGATTGAACAAGTGAAGACGTCATGGCAAGCATGAGATGTTCGGTACGCTAATCAAGCAATAAGTGAAGACGTCATGCCAAGCCTAAAATGTTCGGTACGCAGGACTGGTCCGTGGTAGGAGCAAACTAAATCACTCCATGTACCGAAGCCTTATGTGAACGCATGTCAGCATCATACCTACAGTATAGAAGGATAATGCCTACACGTTAGTGGGTTTTCCTCTACAGAAAATACTACTTAAAATGCCGTGGCATAGTTCTAAAGAATCAACCTGCAAACCTCACCTGGCCTTCTTACAGATTATCCACAGCGAGCAGTTTCACTATCACTTCACTGACGGAATCGGGTGTCACAAACAACCATGAGGCAAGCCATTATCAAAGAAGATTTAAGCGTCTCTTTCGAACCCGACGCTGCCATTCCCGAGCCTCGCGAGGATGAAGTCATCATTTGTGCGGTATACGCCGGCATAAATCCGATCGACTGGAAAGGTGCTCGAGAAGCAGATTCCGTAGCTCTACATGGAGAGCTGAAGAATCCGGTCCATCGGGCCGCTGGAAAGGACTTTGCGGGCTACGTCCATGCTGTTGGTTAGTTCACCATTGTTTCGGTTGGGTTGTATAACGTGCTCTGTGAGTCTAACTGCCAGAAATTTAGGCCCAAACGTTCACAATTTTCGTGTTGGAGATCGAGTGACGGCCGTCAACCACAGCAGCGGCTTCGCCGAGTACTCGGTGGGTCCGGTATACACCACAGCGTTGCTGCCACCGCACGTCTCGTTTGTAGGTATGTACGCAACCAAGCTCAGCAGATAAGCACACATGATTCTATACCCCTCTCTCTCGTCAAATATACTGACCGCGCCGGTTCACATTCAGAAGCCTCGACGTTTGGACTGGCGTACATCACGGCAGCACTTGGCGTCTTCAAAAATCGGCCCCTGCCAACACCCTGGAATCCAGCGCCGCGAGATGCCAAGCACCCGATTGTCGTTTACGGCGCCTCGTCCGCTGTGGGCGCTTTCGCTGTCAAGTTGGCCTCGCTTGCCAACCTCCATCCCATCATTGCTATCGCGGGCCAGAGTGGCGACGTTGTTAAGTCGATTCTTGACCCGAAGAAGGGCGACATGTTCCTGGATTACAGGCAGGGTCCGGAGAAGCTTATTCAAAGGATCCGGAGCACACCGGAGGACATCCACTTCGCATTTGATGCAATCTGCGGAGAAGGAACCTCAGAACTCTTGTGTCAGGTGCTCCATCCCGAAAACTCCTATCTAGGTCGATCTCTCCATCTGGAGGAAAGTGAAACAAAGATACCCCAGAACATTGGTTGTCAAGTCGCTTTCGCGCCAGGTCTGTGGGAGCCTAACGACCCAGACGGTCCGGATGGAGAGAACAGTCCTAATGTTGGCCCGAGAGCCTTCGCGACGGTGGCTTTTGCCTATCTGACCTTTGCTCTTGAAAATGAGCTGATTCAGGGACATCCTTACGAAGTACTGTCGAACGGACTGGAGGGACTTTCGGATGCTCTTAAGGCTCTGAAGGCTGGGAAGAATAAAGGTGTGAAGTATGTTTGTGAGATCGCTGCTACGCCGGGATTTTTAGATGTGTAGATGGGAATTCCGGCTAGCGCCGATGTCCGCCGATGTTTGGAATCCTTAGGCAGCATTTCGCAACTCACGTGCAATTCCCCGAAGCAGGGGAGGTAAGTGAATGTAGGGTTTCAATACCGCTAGGCATAATAGTACTAGTCCAATGGGTTATTATCATATTTAAAGGAAAGAACGGAAAAAGGAAGGTAGGGTTCTGATCTAGGGATCAGGTGGGGCACGAGGACATATATCTTCGTAGAATTGTGTCTTATGTAGCCATCCTGCTAGAGTGACGGCTCCTGTATATGAGCCAAGTAGCTCAGATATGGTTGTGGAGGGGGGGCCAAAAGTAGTCGCCGAACTAATGGTGAAGCATGGGTTGAAACCAGGAATTGCACTGCAATTTGTAAGCAACGTTGAAAGATTCCAACGGGAGGAACAGAAGTCTTAATTAAAGTACGAGAGCATGTTTTCTAGGATCTATTTTATAGTAACGGTCTGTCCCTAAGTGGCGAAAAAACCACCGTGCTGAAAAAAATGATAGGTACTTTGACTTCAGGCATCTTAAATTCTACATAATTATCAATATTTTGTATATTTTTACATAAATCATAATCTATAGCTACTCCTAAACACCCTAGACTGCTCTTTTAAGAAAATTATGTTTATACTATTACCCTTATGCCTAATTTATAAAGGGCTTGCTTTTATGGTAAAATAGAGCTCCTCTACCATAGCTCTACTACTAAGCCCTTACTATTCCTAAAACATATAAAGGGATTGTCCGTAAGCTCTAATGTCTTACAACTAAGTAGGAGATTGTCATTAGCCTTATAATAGGTATGTAGGGCAAATTCATGCGTGCTACCTCCATATGGACCTAAGCATTAACCTTAGCTGCCTAAAGGATATCCTCTCCATCTTGTATAGACAGACTCCCCCCTTGCATTATGTGCCTCTTACGCTTCCTTTCCCTCCTCTTTTTCTATTCATTTGCTACTTATAGAGCCTTAACTTCTACCTTAAGTAGAATAGCAGAATGTATTATAACTTATACCCCTTTAGTAAGCTAGCTTAGTACATTATTAATTAAGGTAGGAGAGCTATTCTAATGCTATATAATGTAGTTCTTAACATACTCTGTTTAAAAGTCAAGCTCCCTTATAGTTTAAGGAGTCTTTAAAGTCTAATTATTACTCTTAACTATAGAAGGAGTTAGAGTTCTTAAGTATAGATTTAAGTAAGAGAGAACATTCTATAGCTTATATAGAACTAGTCTTATAGCTTAAAACCTACTCTTAATATTCTACTCTATAAATGTAGCTTTAAATGCTTCTTTAAATGTAGAGAGAAACTTAAGCTTTATAATATGATTTAGTCTATTCTATACTAAGGTTTTAATCTAACATCTATATAAAAGCTTTAGTAGAGTAAAGTAGCTAACATTAAGTAGCTAAAGGATATATAAGGAGTATAGTAGTATATAGAGGGTA
>KV454756.1:0-48914 GCA_001662585.1 Pseudogymnoascus sp. WSF 3629
AGCCTTCCCGTTGCCTCGTAACACTCGCCCCTTCCTCCCTGAGCATTCGTCCCGAATCTTCTATAAGTAAGGCTTGCCCGTCTGTCTGTCCTACCCTCTTCGCCATGCTCCTTCGTGTTCCCGCATGATGCCTGCTAACACCGCGCGCAAGCTTTAGGAGCGTAACGATCTAGTACGTCAGATCATCAAGAACGGCTTCATGATGGATTCTTGCTCGAACTGCGTTCGTTAGGGTGTTACCTGTTGGGCTTCTCCTAATGATTCTCGAAAGTGCGCTGTGTGTGTCTGGCGTCGACTGAAATGTGACTGTATGGGTCCTAAGCACCCCAACTAGGTGAAGCTCGAAAAGGAGGAAGAGCGTCTAGACCGTGAAGAGGAAGAAACTCTTGCGAAGTTACTCCGTCTGCGGAAGCAGAAGCGCCTCATCTGAACCCGTGGAAAGGACATGCTTCGTCGAGGTTTGAAAACCCTTGACGAGTTGGACGGGGCAGAGGAGGCCGATCGTGTGGCGGCCGAGAAGCAAGCCGAGGAGGCCGCTTCTGCCCAAACCAGTTCCGAACCCCTAGCTCCTACTAACGAGCCATTCGTTCCTTTTGATTCCGCGAGTCTCTCTCCTTCTTGTTAGAATGACTTCCTACGGGATGTCAGCGTCTCCACTCCTAGAGCAGCTCACAGCTGATGTTCCCCGCGGGCTCCTAAGAGTTGTCTGTTGGTTCGTATCCCTGCCATTTAATGAGGAACTGTTGTTGTCAGCCGACTGACCTTTGGTCTAGGATTCTCTCGACTTAGTACACTCCTAGTTCGTGTTCTAGCTGGATTTCAGTGTTCGTCGCGAGTAGGGTGTCCCCCTTCGCTAGTTCTAACAACGAGACGTGAAAGACAGGGTGTAGTCTGGATTTCGTGGGTAGTTGCAGTCTGTAGTTAACTGAACTTACTTTCTTGAGTATCTTAAAAGGCCCTAATTTCTTGAAGTCTAGTTTCGTGCTTAGTCGAGTCGTTTTAATGTGTTTCTAGAGTAGATACACTTTATCCCCCTCCTTAAAGGCAGGTTCCATACTACGCTTCCTGTTTGCATAGACTACAGATCGTTCGTTTAGGAATTAGATATCCGTAGCTAGCTAGTCGTGGAACACCTTAATCTGTTCCACTACGATCATGGCTTGTTCTGCCTAGACTTCGTCCTGTCGCGGCTACCTATATGCCTCTAGCTGGTAGCCATAGTTTGCGAAGAATGGCAAGACTTTAGATGTTTCAGTCATGGCGCTGTTGTATGCGAATTAAGCAACTAGTAAGATCTGTACCCAATTGTTCTGCTGATGGTTGACATAGCTCTGCAGATACTGTTTGAGGGTCTAGTTTAGTCGTTCCGTCGCTCCGTCTGTCTAGGGGTGGAAAGCTGTTGATAGCTTATGGTTTGCACCTAGCAGTGCCATGAGTGTTCGCTAGAATTTCGAGGTGAAGAGCTTGTCTCTGTCTAAGATGATTTCTTCTAGTAGCCTATGATTCGCTATGATGACTCGAAGGAAGGTGTATGCAAGCGCCTTAGCGTCACTAGCTTCTAAGTATGGGATAAAATACCTATATTTCGTGAGTCTTTCCGTGATGACGAGGATGGAGTCGTACTCCACGCCTGTCAACGGATCCTTAGAGAGTGGTAGCTTAACTATGAAGTCTAAGGCTATTAACTTCCACGCTCCTTTAGGTGCTAGGAGGGACTTCAGCTGTCCATATGGCAAGTGCCTGTTGGATTTCGATTTGCTACAAATGTCGCATTCCTACACCACTGTTTCTACTCGCTTTTGCATGCCTAGAAAGTAGTAGTGTCGACTGATTCAGTCGAAGGTTCGTGCTATTCCCTAATGACTATGTGCTAGGAGCAAGTGTTGTTCTTGCACTAGCAGTCTTCTCATTTGATTAGGGACATACACTAGTCCTTTGAATCAGATCAGGCCTTGCTCGTTGATGGCGAAGCTGCCTTCAACTTTGGCGAGGACTTGCTTCGCGCACTCGTCTGTTACGTAAGCTTTCTTGAGTCTTGTTTCTAACTCCGTATCTTTGACGATGGCAATTGTCGCGAGCAGTTCGTTGTACTGCATCCCTTTAGTGGTTTTCTTAAGGATGGCCCTTGGCCTTTCTTCTTTTGGTCTGACATAGTCAGTGCGTCTGCTAAGAGCGTCTGCTCTTGCATTCTCAGAGCCTTTTTGATACGCTATCGTGAAGTTGTAGGCTGCGAGAGTTTCTGCCTAGCAGACTTGTCTGCGGTTTAAGACCTTGGTTGTAGTGAAGTATATGAGGTTCTTATGATCCATCCATACCTGCACTAGGTAGGTGGATCCCTTAAGATATACCCGCCACTGCTCAAAGGCAATGACAATAGCCAGTAGCTCCTTGTCGTGGATGTCATAGTTGAGTTCTGCAGGTGACAGTTTTCTCAAGTAGTACGCGATGGGTTTGAACTTGCCGTTCTCGTCTGGCTGATTTAGACATGATCTAATCGCGAAATCTAAAGAGTCCGTTTTAAGGATGATCTTTTTCGCAGGGTTGAACGTGGCAAGGATAGGCGCTTTAGTGAACCTCGTCTTAAGTTCCCAAAAGGCAGCCTCTGCCTTGTCCGTCCATTCAAATGCGAGATCCTTTCTTGTGAGCTCCGTGAGTGGCTAGGCCACTTTAGAGTATCCTGTGATGAACTGTTAGTAGAAGTTAGCAAAGCCTAGGAAGGCCTGCACTTCCTTAACTATGGACGGTGTTAGCCATTCTAACACTGCTGTGACCTTTGCTTGGTCCATTTTGATGCCGTGTGTTCTAATGATGTAGCCTAAGAACTCGACTTAGCTCTTGTGGAACTTACATTTCTCTGGTTTCAATAGTAGGCTGTATTCCTTTAGCTTTTCTAGGACGAGGCGGACATGCTTGACATGGTCCTCTGTGCTCGTCAAGTATACCAGGACATCGTCTAAGTAGACAATGACAAATATGTCTAGGTATTCATGCAAGGCATCGTTCATGAGTCTCTATATGGATGTAGGTGCATTCGTCAGCCCGAAAGGCATGACTTGATACTCGAAGAGGCCGTAGTAGGTGCAGAATGCTGTTTTCCACTCTTCCCTAGCCTTGATTCGTATTAGGTTGTAAGCCCCCTACAGATCCATCTTCGTGAAGATCTTTGCTCCTTAGAATCTATCGTGCAGCTCATTTATCAGTGGCAGGGCATACCTGTCCTTAATGGTGATGTTGTTTAACGCTTAATAGTCTATACATGGTCGTTTTGATCCGTCCTTCTTTAGAACCCATAGCATTGGGCTCCCTATAGGTGACTTAGATGGTCAAATGAACCCCTTCTTTAGGCTCTCATTAATGTATTCCTTTAGCAGTTTTAGTTCGTCTGCTAACATCTGGTATATTAGTCTAAACGGTGGACTCTTTCCTTCTTCTAGGGGTATCCTGTGATCCCATGGTTGGTGCTTAGGAAGCGCCTCACTCTTGGGGCCTTCCTAGAATAGTTGTTCGTATTCCTTGTACTCCACTAGTATGCTCGTTAGTGAGGATGCCTAGGCTAGGTCATTAGGCGTCTTAGAGGTTGCACATAACTCTCTCTAGCCTTAGGAGGGTTTCTCCTGATCTTGTGCCATGTCCGTTTGCTACTCACACGCGCATTGGCTCATCACAATCTTTTCCTTCTACTAGTCAATCTAGGGGTTGTGTTTCTTAAGCCATGGTACACCAAGGATACACGCATGGTTGTCCATGTGTACGATGTCGAACTAAATCGTTTCCTTGTGTCCTCGTAGCATGACCATTTCTAATGGGACCGTCTCGTAGGTCACCATTCCTTCGTTAGTCGAGATGGGCTCTCCATCCACGACCATTAGTGGGTAAGGGTAGGCTTTTAACTGCGTCTTGAAACCCTGTGTGTCTGCTACTTTCTTGGTCATAAAGTTGCCCGTTGCTCCTAAGTTAATCATTGCTCAGAGATGTCGTTTCTGTATTTTCATGACCACATACAGCTGCATGCCGCCCATCGTGGTGCATAGCTGCTTCTTACTAGGCCTTTTCCTGTCGCTCGCTAGTGGCCTACCGTCAAGGACTCCTAGTTTTTTGACTCGTTAGAGGCGTAGTATTCGTCCGCCTCACTTAGCAGTCCTAGAGGGGACATTGGCGTCTCTCTAGTGAATGGTTCCACCTCAAGATCGAGTTGTCTAGTAGATCGTCGTCTCTAGGTGATTTCCTTCATCTCCTGCTAGCTGTAATATACTAGTATCTGTTTCTAGGGAAAGCGTTGGTTCTTGTCCTTATAGGGGTAGTGAACGCGGCACAATCCGGTATAGCACTTCTCCTACTCCATGTATTAGTGCTAGGGGTGATCAATCTCTGCCACGTTGCGTTGTTCCAATCCCTTTCCTTTTTCCTCACTTGTGAACCCTGTTCCTGCTATGATCTCACTAAGTCTTTCTACGTCCCTACCCGTAGGTTCGTAGTCCATGGCAGCTTGGTCTGCTTGCAGTTCCTAGGGCTTAGGCCCTTAGGTTTCTTCTGCTTCTTTTAGTTTCTAACGGTTTTTAAAGTCTTGTTGCTGCTGTTCTTCTTGCGCATCTAATGCGTCGTACTCCACGAGCTTGTATTTCAGCCACATAGTGGCTTCACTCGAGGTATGGTTCGCTCCCCTAGGTTCCTGCCTCTACGGGTAACCAGGACGACACCTCATTGCGCGGATCTCGACCTCCTAGTCTTGTTAGGTGCCCTGCCAACTAGTTGGCAGCGGTGGCACAGGAATTGCTCGGGGGGTCCCTTAATGGAGCATACTCTGTCTGTAGATGTCGACTACTCCTAGTAGGTTCTCCTTGAAGGTAATCTCTCTCGCGTCTTCTTCGAACTCCCGCAGCCTGAGTTTCTAGGCCTTAGTGAGTTCCCTTTCGAGCGGTTCATATTCCTCTTCGCCTAAGTCATTTCCCTCTGGGGTGCTGTTGCCATTTATTCCCTAATTAGGCTTGTTTGTGAACGTGGCGTTTAGTTGTCCCCCTTTAGCGTTGTAGCCTCCTCGACCCTGCCAAGTAGCATTGAGTTGCCTGCTGAACTTCCGTCCATTGTTTGCTTTCTTAGGCTGCTTGCATTTCTAGGCCATGTGGCTAGGCTTGTTGCAATTGAAGCAGAGTCGTTCCTTGAGCTGTCGCTCCTTGTTGGGATTACGTGGTTGATTGCCTGGCTTGAAGGTGGCATCAAGCTCTATTGGTTAAGGCCAGTAGCCTTTTTGCTTCTGCTTGCGATGCGTCTAGGCGGGTTGATGCCCTCCTTTCTCGAGCTTTCTTTCGTACTAACGGTTGTCGATTTTCTGAGATAGCTCGATCATTTCCTTGAGGTCATCCAGTCTGTCAGACCTTGCCATCTCGTCCTTGATGAAGTCCTTCAGTCCTTGATAGTACTAGTTCTTTAGGGCTTCGTCGTTCTAGTCAGTCCGATTGGCGTATTGCTAGAACTAAGCAGTGTATGACATAGCGGATCCTTTCTAGGTCAAGCCGCTAAGGGTTCGTTCTGCCGTTCGCTTCGCGTTGATGTCACCGAAGGCTTGCGTGATAGCATGGGTGAAGCCCTTCCAAGTCATGAAGATGTCCTTGGTCGCTGGCTTCGTTTCGGTGGTGCATTTGTTATTCACTGACTTTGATTCCATGAAGTCAGAGACATAGGTGTCCATCCAGTCAGCAGCAGGTCCCCTGAGGAGGGCCACTGCCCACAGGACCTGGGCTGTCTCGTTGGTGAATTCCTTTGCGTGAAACGCCATGTAAAGATTGCATTGAAGGATGAAGGCTTTGAGTTGCGATCTATCCCCCTTGAAGCTGTCAGGGAAGGCGATGCGTAGAACTGTCTTTGTAGTGTTCCCATTCGTACTTCCTTCCCCCACGACCGATCCTGTTACTGACATGTTGCTTTGTGTATGAGCCGGTACCTCGTAGAGTGGTGCTCAAAGTGTAACGCCAGGTCCTGGTGTTGGACTCGTGAAGGCTTGTCTTGCGTTGGGTTGGTTGGTGAGGCAGGGGATCAGACACAAAGGCTTCGTTCTCAAGTTATAGCACGTTACTGTAGACTAGAATGTAGGTAATAGAATACTATTTGAGTTGAGCACGAAGCTCCTATCTAAGAACTAACTATCTGCTTATATAGTGGCGTCGTGCCGATGGAGTCCATAGACTCCTTCCTGAGTCCCAGGACTCCTAGAGTCCAAGGACTCCTGCTGGACTCCCCTGAGTCCGTCACGTGACGCGTCAGCTAACGTCATGTGACACGTTAGCTAACGGTTAGGTAACCGGGTTATCTATCTGCCGCTACACCCTCAGGGTCCAGGGTCTCATTCATGCGGCCTCAACCCTTCTCATCCCGTAGATACCCAGCCTTCCCGTTGCCTCGTAACAATATAGTCTTGTCCCAAGACCCACAGGGTAACCCCTAGCCGGAGCTGCAAAACCGTCTCTCGCCAATCAAGCCTTCAAAAAGCCCCAGGAAAAAGATCGGGTTGCGGAATTGCATCAATGATTGCAATCACAGGTCATAGCTTACTATCGTTGAGAGCATGAAGATGCAATGATTATTTTACAAAGCGAAGTCTCTCATTTCTCATTATGACTCGTAGATAAACAGTAGCATTATTGTGCCTACCATAACATTCAACAGTCTCTTCTCGAGAGTTTTGTTATTTGTGCGCTGAAGCTAGCTGTGACTGATCCTTCACCTCCCTAATTAATGTGTGATAATAGAGGCCCTTAGACCTGCTGAGGCTCAAATCTTTAGGGTGAGAGTCTTTATTTGAAGGACCTCTGATCGAAACCATTTCTAACATCAAACCGAGAGAAGTCGAATGGAGCCGAGACGTCAAGTCCGAAGGAAGCGGTGTCTACTATGCTGTTATCGTTCTCAGCAGAGAATTCGGGAGCACTGTTACTACCATCTACAGCATTTGTAAGGGGGTCACCATAGTCTCTGAGATAGTGTTGTGGCTGCTTTGGTTGTCACCCTGAGTAGCAGTTTCAGGTACACTGTCGAAACTATTTCTAGCATCAAACTGGGAGAGATCGAATGGAGACAGATTGTCGAAGTCGAATAGGGACAAGGCGTCGATGTCGAATGGGAACAAGGCGTCGAAGTCGAACGCTGATGACCTGCAGTTCGGTTGATTGCAGAGCCCACACATATTGCTGACTGGAGCTGGCTTTTTATGACTAAAAAAGATGGAATTTGAGGAGCTCCAGTTCCGCTTCTTACAGTCGCTTGCAAAACCGGCTTCCCCTTTGTGTTGCAGCTGCTGCAACTTTTACCCTGACACAAACCATTTCTGTGTGCAGTAATTCGTATTGTAAACCGATTCTCTCTATAGCTAGCCATTTGAGGATTTCAGTAGTTCAGGTACAGCTTCTGGCATCTAGTCTTGGCTGTTGGCAATAATTGGAAGCGATGAGCTACATTTGGATGTGATGTCGTTGGTGGGGTAGAATATGCAGGTACCAGGGTGGGTGGTGTGCGCCACTTTTGTTGCGCTGCGTGTTTTGTGCCTTCTTTTTACCGAAGGTTTTAGCACCCCAACAACAGATCTCCTCCAAGCCTTTCAAGATTACAGTCGCTTGCAAAACCGGCTTCCCCTTCGTGTGTGCAAGCTGCTCGATCTTGTGCCTTAGTTGTGACTAGGCAATCTAGCCAAGTATGGTTAAGCGCAAGTTACTCGATCACATCACTTGAAAAAAAACCTGCCACTGCATCAGTAAGGTGTCTTCTCCAAATCCTTCAAATACGTACCAAAAGTAGTCATATTTGTAGCTTTACTAAATTTGTAATCATCATGGACCCAAATCTCGCTCTTTCCCAGCTCTGCCTAATCCATGAAATGATATCTGACACGAAGGTCAACATTTGCGAAATGGCTGTTCTGACCGTGTGACCCTACCGTAGTTATATCTTGGGTTCGATTCCTTCGCTTTTAGTTCTATGGCGGGACTTCAAAATTCCATCATAAGGATGATGTCATCCCATCATAGATAGTGTTGCAAATTATCTTTTATGAGTGACCCAACCTTCTCAAACATAAAAGGAAAGAAGCTACAAGTATTTAATCAGAGTCCAAACCCTGGAGGTAGGTGGGAGTAAGACTATATTATTATGGTGATGAAAAGTATTCTAATAAGGTATTAGAAGTAGACTGCAGACTAATGTAACCAAGAGCTTAAGTAATAGAAGAAAGCAGCTTCACCACTCCCTCATGCCCATTCTCTGCGGCCCACGAGAGTGGCGTCCGGCCACCGCTATCTTCAGTCTCTAGCTTAGCGCCCTTGTCAAGCAGCAGCTTCACCACTCCCTCATGCCCATTCTCTGCGGCCCACGAGAGTGGCGTCCGGCCACGGCTGTCTTCAGTCTCTAGCTTAGCGCCCACGAGAGTGGCGTCCGGCCACGGCTGTCTTTTGAGTCGATGTTGACTATGTCGGAGTTAAGTAGCGACTTGACGATGGCCTCGTGCCCGTCCCGCGCGGCTAGTAACAGCGGCGTCCGGCCCTCTTCATCTATTTCATTCGTGTTTACTACATTGCCTTTGAAGAGCCTGCGCAGTAGGTCGTACATAAGTGACTCTTGCTCCGAAATGCAAAAGAGGTGCTGCAGCCAATATGCCTTTGCATATGAATGAAAGTGGAATTCATCCGCTAATTGAGGACTGACAAGCTTGCTTGTTTCTGCAAGAGTCTTTTCAATGTTAAAGTTAGGTTGCTTCCTAGACTTCAAAAGCCTTAATGCAAGACTTTGAACACTACTTGGTACGTCTAGTGTTGAACGAACGATTTGGGATGGCGCTGATGCGGTCATTATTTGCTGGACCACCCTAGTGGACAGCTGGGTTCCAAAAACGCCATAATTGAGGTAGGTGACAATAATGTTTGCTATTGTTCTGTTTGCGCTATCAATTGTGATTCCTATGTTAGCTGAGTCTTTAAACCCGCTAAAGAGAAATTGCTTGACGCTATGGTGCACGAGTCGTATAGTCTTCTCCTCTTCATCGATAGTAAGGAGGCTTCCGCAGCAAGTCAATGTTGAATGTATGTCATTAAGACGCCTTGAGGGGTTCCAAACAGCGTCGCCAGGGACAACGCTCAAGGCATCTCGAAGTGCTTCTGCTGTTAAGGGACGGCAAGCTATAGTTATAAGCTCTAATATCCGTCTCTGATAAGGCTTTCCATATTGTTCTGATTTCCGTAGAATACGAAAAAATGTTTCTGAGAGATCCTTAGGAAGATCCGCTAGAGCCTGGCGAATAGCATCATCTGTTTTCATGTTGCATAAGGACTCGATTTGTAGAGCTACCCAGAGAAACATTCCCTGGGATCCTTTAATGAGAGCGTCTTGGATTTCTAGTATAAGCACGGGATTTCCTATCACTAGCCTTTTAGACTCTATGCGACTCTCTAATTCTGCCAAGATGAATGCGTCAATATCAGGGTTATCATCTGGAATTGATGTGACCTGGGCGTCAATGAACCGCTCTAGGCTCAATTTCAAAACGTTGCCAGGATCGAGTCGGACTGATACACATACAAGTAGTGAAAATGTCTTCTGAAACTTCCAGAGCTGTTTGATTAATATGTCTCTTTCAGCTGGGTCACATTCATCCAGCCCGTCAAGGACGAAGTACGCTCTTGACGTAGGTGGAAGAGAGTGTTGGAGTAAGCTGAAAATCTCTTCGAAATCTAGAGCAAGATCAGTAGTGGTCTTATCAATGAATCTCGCTACTATCGCGAGATCTGCCATTGGGCGCAACAATTGTCGGGCTAGAGAACCAATGACTGTCCGCGCTTTCAAACTTTCTAGAATGTCGTGCCGGCAAAAGAAGTAAGCAACCGTAACATTCTTACTTCGACAGTCAAGATTTAGATCATCAATTAGGTTAGCCAGTAGAACGGATTTCCCGGATCCTAGCCCGCCCGTACATATCAGTGTACAGGAAGATTTTTGACCTTTCCAGTCCTTATACGCGACAATTTGGTTGAGTAGAGTTGTGTTTCCGATCTTTCGCGTCTGCTTCCATGTCGTCTCATAATCATATATAGAGCAGGAATCGAGGACCCGTACGTTTGTCTTTAGCTTTTGCCGAAGCGATACAGATTCAGAAAACTTGCTAGAAAAAGCTCTGAATTTAGAGTTATCTTGGGCTTCCTCCTTAATCATTTTTGTCGTTAGCAGGGTCGCCTCCTCTTTAATCTCATTCGCCCAGCGGTCGAGATCGGATTGGTACGTTTTCATGTCTGAATCACTTAGAGTAGATGCAAATTGCGCTAAGGCGGACTTCTGTGTAAACTTTAACGATTGATGGCAAAGATGAACCACCACAATGAAATATTCGTGCAGGTAGGACTGCATTTTCTTAGAGCGGGGATATAGCAATGCCATCATCTGGTAACGAGGGGCCGAGCGACCAGCGGTCATGAGGAGTTCTGATAACTTTTCCAGATAGGAAGTGAAGTTTGCAATTGACTACGAAGATTTTAGTACAAGATGCAGCTAAAGATGTCAAGGGTTACTGACAAGCAATGACATTCGCACCAACGACCAGACACCGCAAGCGATTAGATTCTGTGACCCGCCTATTATAACGTCACCAAGCGCAGCGAATTGCTGAACGCCGTGCAGAAAACTGATCAGCCGAGGCGCAAAACAACGTCTGCAACCAATCTTTCTAGTAGCGTCTCCAATTTCAGCTGTGAGTTGGTCAACATCGCGGGGATCTGGAGGGGAAGCGTGCGATTGAGATCTGTAGGTAGCTTTCTGGTCACTCGAGAGGTCAGCAACAAACTGCGACACGGCTTGCGCTAGACGAATTTCGGACTTTAGCGGCGGAGCCTTTGAAAATACAATAGACATGGTGGTGACATTCCAAAGGCACTACGGATAACGTCGCACATCAAGCAAAATCGCATATATTCCTAGAATAATTATGTGGGAAGATAGAAGCTAAGTAGAGGTTGATTTGGGATGAGCTGATAAAAGGCGTCAGGTGCTGCATGCACAGCCACAACGAGGTTTGAACAGTGATTGGTGTAGCTGTCGTTATAATTGGATGTTGAAGGATTGGGCAGCAATACTGAGGCTGATGATTTATTGTCTATCGTTTATTCTGCCAATGACTGATCGCGTTTACTAAGCGGTGCCGCAATGTGTAACTTAGTTACACATTGCGGCTCAGCAAGTAAATACACCACGGATCGTTTATCTATGAAAATTGAGCGAAAATCATCAACAATCAGTAGTTGGCGATGAGGGTCCTGCAGACTAGCAAAATTGATTGGCATACAGAATCTCGCCATGTGGGCTACAACCTTCTGGCGCCTCCCGGGCAATCAATGGTGCTGTGACTGTGAGACAAATGACGTGTTGGCCGCTGAAGACCTAATACTTTCTCAGTCAAAGTGCAGTTCACAATATACTTCATTGCGATGCCCTAACATCACAGGAACTGTTGATATCAGGATATAATAACATAAATGTTCAAGCATCCTCTATGGCGTATTGCACGCCCAGCAGTGTCGGCCACCTCGCAGGTCGTGAGTTTCTTGTGAAGTATCATGCCATGAGTAAAATCATGCCGGGAGGGAGCAAGATTCGGGGCTATGGTTTGGAATATAAAGTGCTGTAGTGTAGGTACCGTACGGATATGATTAACATACCATTGTTATAACGTTGATGTGACTGAGGCATAATGAGACAATTGGCGCAATTATAGTAACCGCATTAGGACACTAGGCTGAGAGGGACTGGCCACCAAGTTCAAAAAATGCAGGGGGAAGCCAGTTTTGCAAGCGACTGTATTATGCTTTCTCAGTTCTTTCATGGAAACCACGTCAATCGGTACGGTCTGCGATACACAGACATGAGAACATCACACAATCGGGCAAGTGAGCGATATTTTGGTATTATGTCTCATGCGGTTGTGTCAAGTGCACATTAGCTGCCCTGGTTCACGGTTCCCATCACCTGTGAATAGTTTAACAAAGATGCGGTGCGTCCGATAATGGACTGTGAAATATTGCAGCGCTCGGAGAATCGCAGAGATTTTCATATTACTCTGATATTGCAGCGCACCTATATATTGAATCATCCACAGGCAGCTTATGTGCCCAGTCAAAGAGGGCGAATAAGCTGATCTAATGGCATGATATACCTCGTTGCAATAACCAAAACTCTCCAGTACTGACAGAACGACGTCTCCCCTTTTACTTCATTTACTGCCTCCCAGGCAAGACAGACGTTTGTGCTCTCGCCAGGCTTAGCAACCCTCATCTGATTCAATTTGCTTGGAAATTCCGAGTAGTCAAGCCATAGCCTTGGAATAGGCCCTTTGATAGCCCTCAATGGCTTCGAATCTGAGTATCGGAGTTTCCCAGCAAAAATACCAAGGAAATCTCCTGGGTAGACTGAGACCAATGGACAAATGGAGAGGAGTTTGGTCGAGGCAGGCTTTTTACCTATCACCCTTTTGCCAGACACGCCCTCATAAGGGAAAATGTCAATATATATAGCCTTATTGCTAGCAAGTTTACCCTTGACGCCATGGCGAAGGACATGTTGGTTTGACTTCCCTGAAGCGGATATCATGCTATGATTGGCCAAGAAGTTCTCGTACTCTGTATGGTCTCGGTCCCAAACGCTAATATCATTTCCCCAGGCCTCGATTCGAACAACACGCAGTCTTTCATAAATCCGTTTGTCTTCAATGTCACACTTCCCAGAAAAATCGTTTCCTTCTTCAGCTATGATTCGTAATCGAAGTCGTTGGAGAGGCAAATCGAATACCTCATTCCAAGAAAGTAGCAGATCAAGTTTCTTCGGGTAGCGAAAGAAATACGTCTTGAACGCACTTGTCCGGTAGAGAAGTAATGTAGCTGCACCTGCGTTTCTTAGGTCTGACAAAAGCTTCCAATAGGATGTCCACTTCAAATAATTGTCCTTGCTTGTGCCGTAATCTAATACATGTACAAGCCTTTTCGCGGCAATTTTTTCCTGAGGAGTAACCTTACTTTTTGGGCCTGAGGGAGTTGGAAGTGTACCAATCATCTTTGCCCGCTGCTGAATCATTGGCCAGTAGTAAGTCTCTTTCCATAAGCGTCGCTGCTGAGTTCGTGTATCCCTAGCGTTCTCTATTTCAATCTGTTTGAGCACGGTCTCGTAATCACTTTCCTCTCTGAAATCGCCTGTTAGCTCGGTTGGTTCAGATATAATCTCTTGAAATTCCCTCTCTGCTAGCTCTTTTACATCTAGACGGGAGATGGTATCCTCTGTGGACCTCCTCAATTGTTTCCCCATCCTTTGATAGCTCATTTCCGAAGCAGTTCGTTGTGCTAGGTTCATATTCATCTGTTGTCGATCTTCAGCAATTCGCTCTAGCTGATCTCTCTCATGCATACGAAGTCGTTCTTGTTCAATGTCAAGGGCAGTCCTTGCTATCCTACGAACACACGTGGCGCCATTCACTACAAGACTACTCATGACCTTTGAGAATTCCATGGAGGTGTTTTTGGCGCAAAAAACTTCTGAAACGCCCAGAGTGTATGAATCAGGTATACGGCTCGTATCACTGGCCTCCCCAAGAGCCTCTACCACGTCTGCGACCAGATGGCCAGACTCATCCTGGACTACATGCTTCACTTCATGAGCCTTCAAGGTTGTACATGGTGGGTTCATGTTCGTTTTATGGGTCTCAAGAAGGTGATCTGAATTTTGGAGCCGTGCGCATTCTGACGCATTCAAAGTTGTGTCTAGATCGTCAGTGGGTGGGCTCTGATGTGTCAGAGTATCGAACGCTAATATGCCATCTACACATCCTAAATCGACGGGAGAATTTCGATAATATTCATCTAGCATAGCCATTCCATCATCGTGGGCGAGTTTACTTGTATCAGCATCTATTCGTTGTCCATTTGCAAGGTCAAGTTCGAGGGGATCGCATAATGTAGGTTCAATCATGGTGTGGTCAATGGTAGGTTCGCCGTTGGCAGGTTCGTCGTTGGCAGGTTCGCCGTTGGCAGATTCAAGCTCGAGGGGATCGCAGAATGTAGGTTCAATCATGGTGTGGTCAATGGTAGGTCCGCCGTTGGCAGGTTCGCAGTTGGCGGAGTCGTTAATCGCAGGTTGAACAGACCTAAGCGTTAGCTTTTTATCTCTGCGACGTCTGCCTTGCAACTTGGCCTTTCGGATCTCCATTCGCTTCTCCTGCTCCGCCTTGCGCGCCTCGCGGATATCTTCCATGTGATGCGCCTTCATCATCTTCGACTCGATTTGGCCATCCTTGTGACGTCTGCTTTGCTTGGACCCACGCCTTTGCCTTTTACTTATGCGATGTCTGCCTTGCTTAGATTTGTAAGATTGATTCGGCGGATGAAAAGCAAGGCGGCTAGATCTGCGAAGGGATTTCGTATCCTTCTGCATCGATGGCGGGGTAGGAGGAGGAGTCTCTAAAGATACAAAGTCGATGGGACAAGATGCTATGCCTGCTCCTCCATCCTTTTCAAGATAATGTTTTTGAACGTTAATAGTTTTAGTCCACGCTCAAAAAGTTGAATCTGCAAGTACCTACTCGTTTCACCAAGACGGAGTATTAATTTGCGCATTTCCGCATCTTTATCAGAAATGTTGAGAATGCGCAGCATCTCACGCACTTGAGGTTCTAGGAGATCAATGACTTCGTCGGCCATAGTATTTATTGTTGCTGATAACTCATGTACGTTCCCAGTTGTAACAAAGGCCAATTATGAGGTCGTCACAATATACAATCGAGATTCTTCGGTGATTTCGCTTATCAAATATATTACTAAGCAATGAATGAGTACTCATTCATTCAAAACTGGACATGATTACGTATTTAGCTTAGGTCATAACGTATTCCACAAGCGAGTCGGTAATACAAGTCAGCCGGTAATTCTACCCCACTATAAATACCAGACCTCAATTAAATATATAACTTATTAAACTAAACCCTCTTAAATTAGACTAATTACAATTGAAACCTTTGAGGGCAAGTACGAGCAGTATGCTCAAGTGATTTACACATACTACACGTTCGTGGTGCACGTATTCGTGGAGCTTGCGGGCGATCCGCAAGCTCCTCTATAAGCTCTGTATCAACAATTTGAGATCGATTCAGGCCCTCCTGAACTGTAAGAACTCCTCCTGTAGCTATATACGATCTCCGCTTTACTCTCTTCTTTTTCTGCCTCTCATTTTCAGCCCGTAACTGCCTATTCTCCTCTGCAAGAAGAACAGCATTATGCATCGCTAGCTGGCAACCCTTAACTAGTTGATTAAGTGCGAGGTCTGTAGGGCTAGGTGGGCTCTGTGTACGACGTCGAATATACTCTTTAATTGTCTTTGATTGATGCTCGAGCTCTCGAATATTATGTGGCGTTTCAGGGTTCCAAGGACTTGAGGTTTGCGCGTGTATAGGTGGAGTTGGCGTCCGTAAAGTGACGTGAAGCTTTTCGAGTACGCGATTAGGATTGTATGGAACAAGGCCAGTAGCTACGAAGCTATTTCGAATATTACTGGTACTAAGAGCCTCGAGTCGAGTTGTAGAGTAGGCTCTAAGGAAGTCAGGCTTGTCGATGTGGTTGAGGCCAGCTCGAATAAGACCCTCAATCTGCTTTCCGTAAGCCCGTTTTATAGCTGCAAAACAACCAACATCAAGTGGTTGTAGGAGATGTGACGAGTGCGGTGGCATACAGAGTGTAATAATCAAGTGATCAGCGCAGAATAGGTCGAATTGAGGAGTGCTGTGGCTTCCGTGACCGTTGAGAATAAGGAGTCGATATGTGCCACGAGTTCGAGCTCTTGTATGCTTCTCGAACACATCCGTAAGCCAGGTCAAGCCGAGAGAATCGTTAGTCCATCCATTTTCACTAACCCCAATTACCCAATCAGGTGGTAGAGGCTGAGTATACCAGGTAGATTGGTGTAGTTTGCCTTCGAATATCACCATTGGCGGGGTACTCCAGCCATCTGCACAAATACCCTCGATAACTGTAACCCACTCTCGATTTCCTGGCTGTATAGAGACTGGCCTTCTAGCTCTTTCAGACCCGCAAACCACTCTTGCGGTTGTAATTACTCCCATTTGGAAGCCTGTTTCATCAAAATTGTATATGTCCTCATCTGTAATTCCGTATTTCGCCCGAATATTCTGTACAAGTCGAAACCAATCTCGAATAGTCGTAGGATCTTCGCATTTCGCTCGCTAATAGTCGTATTTGCGATTAAATTGAGATTTGAGAGTGTCGTGACGTTGTACGTAGTTACGGACCCAGTTCTTGCCAACTGTAAGGTCCACAACCTCGAGGGCTCGCTCTCGCTCTCCACTAGCGCGTTTCTGAAGGAGTAGATTGGCCATTTGACGTATAGTATCGACTTGGGGTGATAGACCGCGTTGATCCATCGATAGTATCCATTGTTCAAGGCTCGACTCTTCATTTTGCGTCAGTTTGAGGCTTACAGACCGCAAGTCGCGTCGCGAGACGCGACCTCGCATACGATCATACGCAGTCGAATAAGGCACATCGTACGTATCCGTAGCAGCTTTGAGGCTTCGAAACTGCCCTTTTTGGAAAGCTTGAATAGCTAGAGCAATTCGACCTTCGTTCTGAGCTAATTGAGAGCTCTGGCGTGGAGGCATTTGGGTTGGAATGTAGGTATATGCGTTTGGTGTGGGGCAGAATTACCGGCTGACTTGTATTACCGACTCGCTTGTGGAATACGTTAGGGCCAGGCCTTAAACAGCCAATAGGAGGAATCACTAACTTGGGATCAACGCTGCTTCACAGACTTCTAGACGACTCCAACTCCACAACGAGTTACTTCGCTTCAGGATACTCACCTATCACGATACAACTATGAATACCAATACCTACATTAGCACCTGGGGTAATAGAACATGTGCTCTACAATGTCAATAAATTGCAATAATAAACAGAATAATAAGCAGGTTTGTATGGCTCTCAGTTTAGCTGAAATTTCCTATGCAATCACCGCTACGGCCGACTTCATACCTCCATCAAATGTGAAACTATTGCAGCTATCCAGAGACGTCAGTCCGATATGCCTTCCTCAACAAAAAGACTTTGTCCTTTACATCCAGCGGCTGCCCCTGGGCTCGCCTTCAACGTCGCCATCCCATGGATGAAGTCGTACTTTTCGTCAACTCCTCGCTTCTCTGCCAGTATGCTATCAACAGAGTCGTTATCATCTACAATCTGAGAGGAGGCAGCGTCTTTAACAAATTGAACGTCTCTTACTGTCTCATCTCCTGCAGCAAATTGATCAGCATTTGGATCGTAATCAAGCTCGCGCTCCTCGACACGACGCCTTCCACTAAGAGTCCCGGCCCCAGGGTCGCTTGTGACCGCAGGTGCATGGTCAAAGGACCCCGTTTCCTTCTTGGTGGCTGGAGACAAGCTTGCACCGTCAGAATGGGCCTCTCGCTGATGTGTCATAAAACTCTCGTGACAATCAAAACTCCGTCTGCAAAGTATGCAATGAATTTCTTGGGAAGGACCACCATAGATCTGACGAATTATACGGCTACGTGGGGGTCCACTGAAGCGCTTCCGAAGCTGAGTCTCTGTCCTAGGCCGAATAATCCAGCGAGCCGGGAGACCCGCAATCCGATCTCTGTTGGCAATCACAAACCGGGAATTTCGAGAATTTAGAACTTTGCGAATGTTATACTTTCCGTATTGGTACTCCGGATACTTTAGAGCAAACCATTCGTGAATTTCAGCAACGGTCATTCGCGGATTTCTTGAGTTCAACAAACACGTTGCGATCAAATGGATGCCCTGTCCAGATTCCACGGGTAATGCCCTAGTAGCTTGAAGCGATTTATGCATACTTTTGAGCTGGACAGAATTCACAGTTTGAATTGATGCTTTGGGAAGGCTGGTAATGATGCAATATTGAAGTTGCAAGGTGGGACTTTGTTAGCGATCTGTAATGGCGACAATGTGAGCCGAATCAAGGAGAGGAGTGTATGTACGATGATCTTATACTGTAGTATCTCAGGTGCCATGTTTCCTGTACCTACTACAGCAATCACTTTTTGGCTCATTGCTGAAGTCGGGATGTACATAATTGACGTCGTTAGTGATCATCCAGTTTTGACCCCTGTGGAGTTTGTGGCTGCATCAACCCGCATCAACCCTGTAATAAGCTAGCGCAGCGTCAAAATTGACGACAAGGAAAATCAACCCACCACCAAAATTGATCCCTCGAACAAAGCGAAGAAAGGATAGAATACCGCTCTAGCCAGTTGTGACTCTATGACCACGAAATGGTAAACCAAGCAGCAAGGCAGTTTTTGTCATGCCAAAACTAGAGCGCTTTTGCCCCTCAAATTCTTGCTGGTAGCGTTCTCGCACCCTTCAAGGGTCTGTTTTCAACCCTCTATTGATGTAGCAATGCGACTTTTGGCTTCTTACGTGTAACTAGTAAAGCAAATTCTGGAGAAGACATACAAAAGGCAATAACTAACTGGAAAATAGTGAGCATTCATCTATCCGGGCTACAGCGATACACTTTTACGTTCTGGCTCAAACACTAC
Source organism: Pseudogymnoascus sp. WSF 3629 (assembly GCA_001662585.1). Lineage (NCBI taxonomy): Eukaryota > Fungi > Ascomycota > Leotiomycetes > Thelebolales > Thelebolaceae > Pseudogymnoascus > Pseudogymnoascus sp. WSF 3629. The sequence continues at coordinate 18,602 of KV454756.1, forward strand.
GCGATCGAATGGCTGGACGTAAAACAAAGGCGCAAGCCTTAGGGACGTCCAATTACTCTCTAACGCAGAAGAAAGGACATTAGCATGATGGATTACACGAGTTACTAATACTGGCTTCCCAGCAACACTTGTGCTGGCCCAAATCAATATCCTACAATTAAAGGAACGAATTCTCGATAATTAGAGTCGTTGCGGCGGCATCAAGAGGCTACATATGAGAATATATCGCAGCGGTTTGGCAGTTTGACGAAAAGAACCAGAACTCGAGAACGTGTATAACATGGATGAGACGGGATTTGTAGTGGGAACGACGCAATCGGAAATTTAGTGGAACACTCGGGAGCAGCCTATGTATGTGTGTGGCTCTCACGCCCGCGGGTCTTAGGCCCATTACGCTCGAAAGCCCCCTACACCTCTAGAGACCGCCGCTCGAGGGAGCCGAGCGGCTCCCACGCCCCGCGGTCTCCAGAGCAGGGAGACTCGGGAGATTGGCCGGATCTGGCGATCATCCCAGGTCTCCAGAAATAGTAGGCTCTGGGGAGTGGCCGGAAGCGCAATGAAGGACATATTATGATATCCTAAAGGACCATTGGGAGCTCCTAGCCTCACTGCCTGGTTGATTTATTCGATTGCAGCTATGTAAGCCGTTCTGCCTAAACTGTTTCTCCATTTTCGTTCATAGTTATCTATAGATCTAATGACCCTGAACTTGTCAGACCTTTCCTAGCCTGCCCTTACTTCTATATACAGATTTTACTCGTCTACACTACGTATATTTAAGTACTGTGGATGGACTGCCCGGAATTGCTTTAGGATAACCTTGGCTGCTTGATGAGCTGCAGAAAGCGTTCGTGTCGACGCATGAGGCCTACCTACCCACATCCAGTGTCGCTCGTTCTCTACATTCCAAGAGGATGTGTCGCACCGTCTGTTGCCGGTAACCGCATTGGCATCATCTGTGTCGGCCTTGTTGATGGCCTAGAGGTAGGCGCGTTGCTGATCTTTCCTGTGTGATGACCGAGGTGCTCGGCCTTTGTATACCAATGTGTGTGGTGAGCCGGTAAGAGGTAGTGATTTGTCTATGTATTCCGTTATAGAGTAGTACTATTGCAGCAGCACCAAAATGATAGTTAATGCCGCTTCCACCACTGTACATGCATCATGTTGTTTGAGTGCTGCTTTTTGGATATTTATCACTGCGGGTGAATGGCGCTGTCCACCAAGGTGATACAATGTGCTGTTGGAGCTGCTTAAGCCGACTGAGCTGGTAGTTGCAGTTGGAGCGCTAGAAATGACTCCTCGATGCAGCTATAGTCGACAGAAACTTGGAATGATACATTAGTGATGATCTCAAGTCTAATAAGTGGCTCCCGGAGCGTCCAAAACGGTCCCCCTAGTGTAATGTTTTAAATGTAGCAAACGGCTCCTCGAAATCAATACTCGGCTCCAAGGTTGAATACTTGAGCTGGACAGCTCTTGCGTTCGTTTATGGCTTTAGAAGCGGCCGGAATTCTGCGCTCTCCGTCTGTTCGCAGTTCAGTGATGGTGGATAGGCATAACTACTGGATAAGCTGGTTTTGCAAGCAACGGTACAGTAATGTCATGTGCAATTTTATGCTTACTGGGATCCCTGCTGTATGCCACGACCGCCGAAAATTGCTTCCCTACATACCAGACTATTCTGATGCTGATATGGCCTTCTAAAAGCAAACTGCTGCAGCCACTAAGTGCCAGCAACAGTCCAACCATGTTAAAATCTATCCCTACAATACTTAGAATTATAAGACACATCATCAAAGCGTTAGCTGTCGAAATACTACATCAAATAATGGGTAAAATACAGAAGCGACAAACCCAGAATGCATCTAGAAGGAAAAGCTCATTGATCAACAAGACATATGAGTATGGGAAGCTATATGGCGCAGATGTGGCTTTAATCATCTACTAGAATGGGCGATATACAACCTATAGATCTGTCAACAAGCCCTGCTTTCCACCTTCGATGGAAGAAATTGTGAGTCTGCCCATGATGTTACTAGGATTGTGCTAATTACGAGTTAGATGCTTTCATATCCAGTCCCTAATAATATATTGCCAAGTGATGTTGTTGAGAAATCTCGACGAAAACGGGAGCTACAAAATCAGGAACAAGCAGGGAGTAAGGAAGAAAGTGTAGATACATAATATCAATCGATAGATAGGCCAGTAATTTGATTATTTTCTAATGTTCCTACAGTAACTAACTAACGTGCATCCCTGCATCACGGGACGCACCCCATGACGGGACAAACTATTGGTACTTTGAATTCAATTGATTCTAAATTTGTGAGTCCATTGAAAATTCCAGTATTTTTTGTTTCAGTCATATTGTGTGACCACTCCTGAACAGACCAAACCTCAGCTACTCTGAAATTTACGACCACGTTGTCGCTGTCTCGCCTGATTGCGGAGGGCGTTAATTCGAAGTATAATAGGACCCCTCGACCTACAGCACCACCACAAGCTCTTCGCGCCTTTCAAACTCATAGAACTATTTGATCTGGGTTTCCGAGCCTTAACACGGAGCTAAAACTTTACTATTAGCCTTGTGGTGACTAGGGAGTGCTATGTCATGGGACGTCACCACATGGGTGGGTACTCCTAATCAAGCGATCAAGGATCCCTAGTCATTTGGTAATAGGGGCGGATAGTGATTGCTGTACAGTACAGTAATTCACTGGTTACTGTACATAAGCTGGTATTTTATACAGCTTTCAAGGTTTAGTGCTCTGCAGCCAGAGTCAGCCACAGCCTGCAAGCCACTCACCATAAAACAGGAATGAGCATCACATGACTTGTCTCACCAATAGAAGAATCGAGTATAATCCACGATAGTATATAAGGGTAGTCCTCTCCACACCTCTTCTAGCTCAGTTATTAATAAATATAAAGGAGAGGATAATGTTGATGCTGCAGCTGTTCTAAACAAACCGGGTTGCATCCGTGACATAGCTTAGTTACGCTTAGCACGCGCTATCACATTTAACACCCGTGCCCCTGCCACTAGCAGCTACGGCACTTTCTTTCTACGAGACCAAGAACCTCTTTTCTCTATCTTTCCTTCGTTAATTCTTCTTGTAACACAAACGAGCATTTGCACTGTACCCTTTGCATTCGCCTATGACACCAAAAGCAAGTAGATTTTACTAAGAATAGCAGCTACGTATAATATTTATTGAAACTCTAATGACGAAAACCTTCCTAGTGGAACATCCAATAGCAAGTGTGTGGAGCCTGTATACGAAATACTATAGTTATAACCCCGGAAGCCAGGTAGTAACCAAAGCAGGTTCTCGTCGTTCCATATAACCCAATTCCCGCTAATACCTAATCCTTTACGGTCACTTTTGCCACCTACCTCTTGAGAGGATATAGGCAAGGTTAGGAACCCAGTTGTATTTACCTTAAGACAACCAATATTTGTGATCAAGATCGAGTTAGTAACATCAAATGATAGAGTCGAGATGTAGCCATTAACGTCAAGCGTCTACTGTAGCGTGCCTGTAGCTGCGTCCCAGACCTTGACCGTGTTGTCATCCGACGCTGACGCCAGCAGCTTCGAGTCGTGTGAGAAGGCGACAGAGCTGACGGCGCTACTGTGCCCCTCGAGCGTCTGCAAAACGGCATTCCATTCCAGATCTGTATTTGGCTCCTGTACGATCCAATCAGGGATATAATTCTCGAATGTATTTCAAATGATGCTTTTCTTTAGAGCGAAGGTAAGTGCAGAGGTGTAGAGTTGGAGGGGCGACAAGTCAGCTATAGAGCAGTAGCTAAGGATAAAGCGCTTTGCATCGTGAAGGAATTTAGATATTTGGCTGCTTTTTATCGGCTTAAAAATTATAGTTAGTAAATACTTGCAGTTGAGATTAGTGAGTGACATACTTCTATTATAGCCATCAAGTTGTCTACCATCCTAATGCTTTCTCGTAGCCTTCTAATAAAGCTTAATGATTCAAGCCAATGGAGAAAGTGGCACTTGAGAAAATTATGGACTTGGTCGTTATCGCATATAATGCTTCCGCTTTCCTTTAAGTGATATACCCAATACTGGCAAGCATATTAAATGTCAGATGGTAGGTGAGAATCTATCGTTCGTTTATCGACATCTGCTCGTGGCCTTTCTGGTGTCCGAAGATTACAAATATCTTTCTTGAGATTTTCGCTTGTAGATAGGAGCTTAAGGCATCGGGTCACTAACTTGTTATGGGCATCTTTCTCGTCGACCTAGAAGGGGTTCGTCTCGCACTTCTCAGTATTAACGAGAAAGTCCCGGAACGACAAATGGAGCAGTCGTATAGGGTGATCAGGACGAGAGGGGACGCTTAGAACGGAGTGGAGGAGATCTGTTCTGCTATCGACAGTACCTTCAGGGACTCCAAGTAGTCGATCGAGAGAAGTAGCAGAGAGAGGGCTAGCGAGAATGATGATCGAGCCGATGACTTGCCGGAATTCTTCTACTAGACCCCTTCTCTCTGAAATAGTAACCCCGACGAGTAGCTGGTCTAGGACTGGGAGATACGTTGCGTCAAGTTTAGATGCTTGGCTTCTAGTCTCATATTTTAGGACCTTAGCAAGCTGATCCTTTGGTTGGCCGCATTTTCGGTCATTGATGAACCGGCAGACGGTTGTAGCAAAAATGAACAACGGAATAGCCATTCCGACTAAGCTTTGAATGGTTGTGTGGCCTAGCTAATACGCGGGTAATTGCCTGTTTTGGGTGACTGATTTGTTATAATCTTCGCGGATCATTGCTAGCTGGTGTTCTAGGAATGCAGAGATGTCCTCCTTGATAATAGGTTCAGGAATTTGATGTAGAGCTAGTCCTTCATATTTACCGCTTATATCCTCAAAGCTAAGGCGAATCGGAAGCTCTGGCCTGCTTGTCAAAAAGAACTTGATTTGTATAGATGTTATGTGCTTCACTTGTGAGAATAGGCGAATTATAGTTCTGACGTCCTCTTCTCGGTCGCACTCGTTAAGGGCATCGATCACAATCACTATGCTTGAAGACTTCTGAGGATGGGTTCGTATTTTGCCTAACGGTTGCAAGACAAGTGTGTCAAATTGTTGCTTCAAAGCCTTCTTTGAGATTCCTAGGTCGGCTTCGATCGCATTCTAGACGTGCGGCGCCAAGGACGGTAGTTTTTGGATGAGCTGAGTAGCAATCGTTGTAATAAACATTCCTGCGTGGCCACGGTCGCCTTCACCCCTCTTGAAGAAGAAGCTGGCGCCGAGGTCTCCCTTGTTGGCGAAGGTTTGGGCCACTGTGCGGGAGATCGTAGATTTGCCAGTGCCTGCCATACCGTTCAGCCAGAATATACGTTCGCTGCCTCGATTGCTAGCCCAGGTATCTATTTGTCGAAGTAGTTCCACTCGAGTGCCTTGGTAACATCTGGCATTGTGTTCTTCGTCGTGGGAGTCGAACTCGGCGTTGTTGGCAGACCGCAGTTTGTCAAGAACGATTTTTTGATGGATGTTAAGAATTTGTACCCTGTAAGCACCACTGTCAGCTTCTGCTATTCAAAATATGAACGACATCACGTACTCTTGGTCGACTTGGAGACTGAAAGATATGTTGTGCTTGCAATTTCCGAGTTTCTTCATAATTCCATCCACCTCCTTGCTCTTGAGTGGCCATCTTAAGGCGCGCATTCCGTAATGACTCATCAATTTATTTGTTGTACGAGGCTCGAGTTTTGTCTCTAGCTGGTCGAGCTGCTTTTTGCAGTCCTTGACTACCCCACTCAAGCTCTAGGATTCCTGGAGTTTCACACCATTTGGACCGTCGCACAGTAACTGGACCCTCTCAAGCGTTGCTTTCAACCCTTGGGTCTCCCGTTGAAGGCGTTCAATGTCGTCTCGGGCATTCTTAATATTGGCGTAGTACTCAGAGCACCATGAAGCAACCTTAGCGGATAAATCGATAACTGTGATAACGCTCGAGGCAAGTCCGAGAACTTCTGCCATTATCGCGATGAGGAAGATGAAGAGAGGGTGTCACAGACATCTTTGTTTGTACAGCTAAGGTTCGTGTTGGAACAAGGCTGCACGTGTGCCCAGTGGCTGAGCAAAACAAAGCCAGTCAGTCAGGTCCCCTGCGACAAGTATTCGTATTCATCCAAACGGCCCTAATGAGGCACAGTCCATGTCAGCCACAGTCCTTGATCAGCCACAGCCTTGTCAAGTCTGACGTAAGCGAATATAAAAACGTGGGAGGTATTAATCTGCGGGGTGACCATTGCGCCGTACAGCCGCCACAAGGCTAATGACGATCTCCCACATCGTAGTGGGGCCTCAAAGCATAGATAAGACTCTCTTATGGGTATTAGTAGTGATAAGAATTCCTGGTGATGCTGTAGCTCGAGGGGGTCTATTACACTTCGAATTGACGCCTGCTCGACGAATCCTCTTTCGCACGATCTTCCTGAAGGCCAACCTCCACAGTTTTGGCAAGCTCTCAAAGATATCTGAGCATGAGACCCTTCGGCACTATGTCGAAGTCTTCATCTACGACGGAAGGGAATTGGAGTTCGCAGAAGGCTCTGGCTTTGAGGAATGGTTACACCACACAGCTGCAGGAGGAATAGGCATACCAACAGATAAGAGAGAGAAATTTCTTGCTCGATTTTCACAACAGCAACTACATGAATATTATTTAAACTTCTGTCGCTATGTGAGGCTCGTCCAAGGTCCGATCTTGCAGGGAGACAACGAGATAAAGTGGTTGCTCAAGGCTATTAGAAGATTTCCGAGACTTTCTGTCGTAGAATACGCGGAAAATGAACAGGGTTTCAAGGACGACGACCGCGAGCTTCAACCTATGAGCTTCTTCAGCCCTCTAGCACAGGAAACTCTAGCGGAGCCTGAGGAAGGATGGGGAATATGGGACAAGCACTTCTGGGCACTTGTATGTGCGGTTTTTCGCAGCCAGAATCCCCAGCAAGTGAAGGCACTTCGGGGTGAAATGCTTGACTATGAGAGTTTGCGCAAGGTCGAAAAAGTCATTCCTCAGCTCAGCTTGAAAAATATCCAACTCCTGTGTCTTGAATTCACATCTGAAGATCATATGTCGCAAGCTTCGACTCGGAGTCTTGCTGCGCTTTTAAAACGTGCCCCTAACCTCACATCACTACGGCTATCTTACGGAGATCACCCAAGGTCCCTCGAAAATATATCAACCTTCTTTCGCAGTAGGCTATTTGATACTTCCCTGCACTGGAAGCACCTTACGAACCTGTCCTTGCAAAACCTGGTCCTATCTCCATCACATCTTCAACAATTGCTTTAGAGACACTCCACAACCCTTCTGTCCCTCGAACAATCGGATATGGCCCTTCAGCGTGGCAACGAGACCATTGAGGGCGGCGCAAGAGCTCTCTAGATTACGATGATACAGTTTCTAAGTCAGTCTATGTCTCTTAAACGGATCAAACTCATCGGTCGTTTTACGACAGATACGAACGAGGCATGGTCAACCTGCGGCGGTGGGGAGGATGTTTTTGCTTGTCCACCGCGTCAGGACGGTTGTCTACTCAGCCAGATTGAACATTTCATCATCCACGGTGGCCTTTGTCCGTTTACGCTCAGGAAGTCTGAAAGGTTGTATGATGTAGACATGGATGCCAGCCATAACGAGGGACCTTGGATTCCTAAACACTCTTGGGCTTGGGAGGAAGATGGGGGAAGCGTTGTTACTCGAGGAACTCTCCTCAGCGTAGATAGTTAAAGAGCTGGGATGAGAGTAACTGCAACTCTCCTCGCTATCCCTTTGGCACCACCCTTTATATAAGCAAGTAGTAATTTCTTAGAACGGAGCTTCGTGTTCAACTCAATGTAGACTGTAACCTGTTAACTTGAAGCCTTTGTGTCTGGTCCCTGCTTTTCCTAGTTAGCCTTTTACGCAAAAGAACCTCTGTGGATGGTGTGGTCAGGCTTAAGCGTTACAGGCAGTTCATAGAATCTCAAAAACGGAGTCGATTGCAAGGATAAGTCAGAGTATGACTGGCAAGGTTCAGCAGGATCATCGGGTGGTGAGAGATCACCGAGACCGCCGGGTGAGTGATGATCACGACCATCCAGTGCAGGTCACGATATAGTTAGTGCATTTAAGAATGCGGGTGTCAGAAATAAAATCAAGCTTAGATTGATTGGTTGACCGATTTCGAGTCCCTATACTATACATACATTCTACAAGATAGTACCGTAGGCGAAAGCATCAGTATGACTATGAGACAAAAACGAGAGCAAAACAAAACGACAAAAGACACAAAAGTCGGCCAGAGAGCCGCACGCTTTTCGTAGAGCATCAACTGGTCAAGAAACCGTCCCGTGGATGCTCTGTGCGTGATTCCGGAGATGCGGCTTATGCTCCAGAGACATCCGACAGACCTTGCACCCAATGCGATCTCCTTCCTTGATGTTGGTCAAATGCTTCCGCTTGAAGTGCTTCGTTAAATCTCCTGGACTCGCAAATGATTTAGTGCGCTTTTCGAACGGTAAGTTTCGTTCCCCTAAGCACATGAAACATATGGTTGGTCGCGTCTCTGTGTACACTGACAACATAGCTGCGTCCAGTGCTTGCTTTTCAGCCTCTGCGGCCGCCAACTGCGGGTCGGCCGAGGCTGAACTCGTTCGCTTCATAGGGGCCCGCCCGAGAGCAGGTCCCCCTTCCTGAAACTTGCAGTAGGCAGCGGTCGCATTGATGGCCGCGTTGCGCCGGCGAGTTTCCTCCTCCAGAGTAGTTCCCGGAAGCGTTATGGTTGTCTCAACTAGACGCCTCTGAGGCAGCGGCATATCATTGGCCAGGTCTAGAGTAGACTTCACGTTCTGGTCGAACTTCAGGCCGGAGAGCTGCAGCTCAATGTCGCGGACTGATTTCTCTAGGTCCCACTCGTCCCGAAGCTTCTTTAGGAGTGCCGTTCTCTGCCGTTGCCTCTCGCCGGCGATATTGCGGGTGAGGATTCTGTAATGGCGCTGTTTCGTGACTATACCAACAGAGTGTCGTTTTAATTTCTCTCGCCGTGTGACGAGTCGGAGGACACGGGGGGACTGATTGACGGACTGGGATTGCTCGCTCGTCAGCTCCTGCGGCCGGCAGGGATCAATCCACCGTAGTAGCCGGCACGCTGCCTCCATGAGGTGGTTCTGAGACTCGTAACCGCACACGATGGCCCTGGTATCCGCCGTCACCCGCCGCGAGAGGTAGTGATTGATGAAGGTGCGCATGTCGGCGTGCTGTAGCATCATGTTCTGGAGCCCATCACTCACCTCCCCTATTCGTCGATCGTTAGCAAAGTTTTATGAGGAGGGAGGGGGGAGGGTTGCGCTGCGTAGGGTACAGACCGCTCTGGTTGAATTTGCCGCCCGCGTTGTACCGGAGACCATATGGGCGGATAATTTGCAGGAAGCACGCTAATACCCCAAGGGCCACCATCCACTGCAGGAGAGTCGAATACGGGAGCGGCTCGGTGGGCGAGATCTCATACCCATATAGTGTCCGGACGGACTTGCGGAAGATGGGGATGTTGGCCATGTCTGGTTTTAGATACAACGGCAGCTGGTTGCAGCCCGGCCGGATATCTAACCTGCTAATAGCCTCGCCAGACGTGAGATTTGGGGCTTGGAACGCTCGATCGGCTATAATCATTCCTAGTAGGGCCACGTGTGGGCTGAGAAGTAAGGACGGGTCGAAGATGATCTCAGGCAGAGGGAAAGTATTCCTGGCTTGTTAGCTTAAGTGTAAAATCCAAGTAGGGAGGGAGGTAGAGCGCAGAGCTTACGCTTCCTTTACGCCAAGAAACTGCTTCGTGAACTCACATGTGAACTCAATTAGAATCCGGTGGGGCCCGCCCTTCGGGTCCCGGAGCAGGCTCACGACGATGTGGCGGTAGCGGAGGTCGAGGATGGCTTGGGGCCGGTTTCCAGAGAAGCCAGCAAGCTGGAGAAATAGGGCGATGGCAATGCGGTGCCGGCCGTGTGTGTACCTCTTCTTTGTGGTGGTTAGGTTGGTCTGGAGGATCAACGCAAGAGACTCTACGTCTATGACTGCCTTTTCGCGCTTCTCCCTTGTAAGTCCGTGCTTCTTTGCTACCTTCCGTAGAATCTAGATGTGGCTTTGTGAGCCTTCCTCGTATGGACTTGTGGGACAGAGTGGGAAGGGGAGATGTGACTTACGCGATTCACCTTGCGGTTGAACCCTTTGTCGCCCTCCCCAATTTTTGTACCAGTCTCCCTCTCGCAGACCAGCCGGAAGGTCTTGTAGTACGTCGAAAGACTACTCTCTGACTTAACGCCTTTCACCCTCCTCCCACCTTTTCCACGACGTTGGTTTAGTAACCAGTTGAAGAAGGCCTTAATCGTGCGGGGAGTGATGTTTCCCATCGACTGAATAGGATCCTTCTCAACATAGTCACAATACCTATAAGTTAGTCGGGTTAGCGATACCAGTGTAGAGCGACGATGGGTGAAGGTATGAGGCTGACCGGTAAAATCGTTGCTCAATTCCGTTGATGAGACGAAGGCTACTGTCTCGATAATCCTCAATCTCATCATCAGACTCGGAATCATCTTCTTGACGAAGGTAGTACTCTGGCGGGTGGTCTTCCACATCCGTGTCAACATCCGTCAAAGTAGTGTCAGAGTCACCGCCCCCAGCCGCATCCTCCACATTGGTATCAACATCTGTCGGATTAGTGTCGGAGTCGCTCCCCCCAACCTTATCTACATCGAAGCAGCTCTCGGAGTCTGACACATTGCTGCTAGAGGAGCTTCGTGAGAGCTGGCGACGCCGCATATCATAAAATCAATTCAAGGGAGACGACGACAACGACGGTCTTGGTGATCAGAAGAGAAAGTAGGAGATGTTGGGAGGAGCCTGCCCCAAAGGAACTGTACTTTGGGAGAGGAAAGAGAGCGAGAGAAGGATTGAGCATGGAGATTTTGTGGGAAGGAAAGGGAGGGTGGACAAAGTAATATAAGGAAAGCCATCGTTAACTTAGTCACAACGGGCTGGAGGGCACCCATATTCTGAGGGCCAAAACGGCTACTTCAAGTCGAAGACGAGAAGCTGTTTCCTGCCTTCAACCTGGCTCTGGTTTTGGTGTTCCTGCGTCGGTCGCGCTAGGTCCGGGTCTTGCCGCTTTGGTATCAGGCACCCGAGCGTTAGAGCAGCGTGAGATTTTGGCAACTCGGCTGCACAAAGCAGCGCCCAAACCATCCAAAAACAGCAGCCAGTTTGCCGCAAGGTAGTTAAATAGAGATATAAATATATACATATTGGTATAAACACATATATACACACGACACGTAACACACACCACCAACCCAACCCATAAAATACAACCGAAGTGTATATACTTCAAACACCCCATTTACACCACATCCCATCATTATTTAAAATGCAGTACTTTTTAAAATCTACGACCTCCACCTAGCTACGCCAAGAGAAATGCAAATAAAAAATCCACCTTGTGCAATCTATGGAACAAACTCTCTCGTAAAAATTCAATCTGTAGTGTTGAGAAATGGTCAACTAAACCACATCCCCACACATCTATGGTGCCATAACAAGAGCCAACAGCGCCATGCGGCAGTACAGCCCATATCTCATCTGCACATCAGTAGTCAGTATTTTGTGAGAGCTGTAGAATTGGGGAATGTGACTCACCTGTCTAAAGTACGCAGCGCGCTGGTCGAAGTCCACCTCTCCCGCAACCTCCGCGTTCCTTGGAAGCGGATGCATGACGACCATGCTTGGCTTTGCCGCCTTCAATGTCTTGTTATCAACGATGAATGTATCCTTGAGCCTCTCATACTCGGCGAGATCAGCGAATCTCTCTTTCTGGACACGAGTGCAGTAAAGCACATCACTCTTCGCCACGATATCCGGAGTAAGCTCCGTAGCCTCCAAGACGAGCTGGCCAGATGCCTTGAGCATGTCTCGGATGTCGGCTGGGAGTGCAAGCTGAGGAGGCGAGACAAGTTGGACTTGTACGTCATAGTATTGCAGTAGCTTGCACAGGGAGTGCACGGTGCGACCGTGGAGCAGATCTCCCGTGAACGTGATTGTCAGGCCAGTGACAGTGCCGAGCTCTTCGCGAATCGTGAACAGGTCCAGGAATGCCTGCGTAGGGTGCTCCTTGCTTCCATTGCCGCCGTTGATGACTGGGACAGGGCAGTACTTGGTTGCGATATCAACCGAGTTCTCCTCTGGGTGGCGGAGTACGATTGCGTCACCGTAACATGCGAGAGTGCGCAGGGAGTCCTGGAGGCTTTCGCCCTTGACAGTGCTCGAGTGCTCGGTGGAGATTGCAATAGTGCGACCTCCAAGGCGTTGCATGGCGGCATCGAATGAGGTCGAGGTACGCGTGCTAGGCTCGTAGAACATGGTGCACAAGACGCGTCCCTTCAGGATATCAAGGACACCCTCGCGTTGAACACCCAGGCGCATCTCTTGTGCAACGGTGAACAGCACGTGGAGATCAGAGCGAGTGAACTGCTGAACGGAAATGACGTGCTGGTTCTTGAATGGAGAGCGGGCAAGCAACGATTGCAAGGATGGCGAGATAGATGGCTGAGGGTACAATGGAACACCGTATTCCTCAGTTGGCGCGGTCCTTGATGGCTGGTTGACAAGGGCCGAACCCTCGAGAGCTCTCTGGCGGCTGAATGCTCGTGGCCCGGGTTGTTGGCCCAGCAGCGAGGATGTGCGTCGTGCCTTTATGCGATCCGTAGCTTCAACCATTGGGCTGAGAAGAGGTGATTGAATGCCCTTGACAGCTGGGGATTGAGGCACCTGGACAAGCACATGCGAAGACATATCCTTTCCTAGTGGTCCTCCAGCGCAGGGCTCGCCATCGAGGCAGGCGGTCTTGTCGTTGAAAATAACCCTTTGGACAGATCCGCGGAGAACCTTGCCAACAAAGGGAGACCAGACTGGACCGGCGGCCTTTGCGTAAGGCCTGTCAATCTCTACCTCGACGGACGCACCGACTTGCTCATGGAGCTCGAAGATGCGGACTGGGTTATCATGGAGACGAATCTTGATATCGTCGACAGTCAATCTTCCGTCTGCAACAGCGGAGAAGAGAAGAGGAAGGGCATCCGAAATCCCGACAGCTGGCGTGGCCTTCTCACCAACAGCAGTGGCAAGTTGGTATGGTACACTGCCAATAGAGAAGATGTCGATGGTACTCAAATGCTCCCAAAGAGCGGTTTGATCCGTGGCCGTTGGCAAGAAAGCGAATTCAGGATACTCCTTTTGAGAAACAAATAGAGAGTAAATGGAAACGTCGCAAGTGACCGTGAGACCCTTGTCCTTGCTCATAGCGATGAGTCTAATATCTTCCTTGGTGGTGACATTTGTGACATGGACATTCCTGCTGTGTAGACTGGCGAGGAGCAGGATTGAGGCGAGGTCGGTCACCTTGGCATCGGTGATGATTGGCTTGTAGGTTGGCCAAGAATCAAAGTGAGCAGTAACAGCTGCGACCTTGCTGATGTTATCATTAAGGTGGTTGAATGGGATAAACAACGATCCAACCTCTCCAGCGATCAAGCTAATTTGCTCAGCATTGGAAGAAGTTGCAGCGACAGAGAAGTTGTAGTCGCAGCTTGCGCCTTGTCTGCTGTTGGCCTGTGCAATATCCAATGTCCTCGCGTCAGTGATGCAGCTATCCAAGCCAACGGGCATGACTCTGATCATGGTGAAACCGGCGGCAATGGATGCCTCGGTCACGGTTTGCAGATCATTGCTTCCGGACGTGGCGATGCCAGGCAGGAAAGCCTGGATATTAACGAGACCTGGAAGAACGACCGTTCGGTGGCTGGTCTGGTAATCGCGGGTGGTGATCTCCATATCGTAATGTCTTGCGATTGCCTCGATGAGGATCTTGGCGTTCTTGACATTGGTCACAAGAGGAGTTTGGTAGTCGACAGCCATTCTGCGAGTCTTGTAGCCCTTCGACATGTAGTTCGCAGGTCTTCTGTAGCGATTGCTGGATGGCAGATTGATGTAAAGATCAATCATGTTATTGGCAAGATGCTGCGTCAGGGAGTATTCCGACTTTTGCTCATCTTCCTCGGCCAAGATCTCAAGATACTGAGTGCGAATGCCATGCTCCATGAAGAAATCAGCGGTACCGGCCGTAGCAAAGAGTTTGTAGCCCAGAGCCTGCAGCTTCTTCACCGACGGAAGCATCTCGTTCTTATCCTTGTAAGATCCGATGGATAGCAGGATGTTGCGCTTTGGAAGCTTGAAGCCAGTGGAGACCAAAGCCTTGAGGTAGGCCTCATACTTATCTCTTCCAAATGAAGCCACTTCTCCAGTAGAAGCCATCTCGACACCCAAGACTGGATCAGCTCCAGAAAGGCGCGAGAAACTGAACTGGGGAACCTTGACACCGACAGTTCCCGGTACCAGTGTTGTAGGTGCGTATGCCTCAAATGGGAGATCCATGATTGCCTTGGTGGCCAGCTCAATAAGATCGACTCCCATAACCTTGGAGACGAATGGGAACGAACGAGATGCTCTGACATTGCACTCGATAACCTTGATGTCGTTATCCTTGGCGATAAATTGGATATTGTATGGACCTGTAATGTTCAAAGCCATACCAATCTTGCGAGTTGCCTCCTCGATGCGCTTGATAGTTGTATCCTCCAAGTCTTGAGGTGGGAGAATAAGAGTGGCATCTCCAGAGTGGACACCAGCGTTCTCGACGTGCTCAGAGATGAAATGGCCGATCATCACACCATCCTTGGCAACAGCGTCCATCTCAATTTCTTTGGCGTTCTCAATGTACTTGGTAATGACAACTGGGTGCTCGCGGGAAACCTCGGAAGCTTGCTTGAGGTATGCCTCAAGATCCGGCTCAGAGTAGACCGTATTCATTGCTGCTCCAGAGAGGACATATGAAGGGCGAACCAGCACTGGGTATGAAACCTTGTTACAGAACTCCTTTGCCTCCTCGAAGCTTGTCAACTCCTTCCATGTAGGCTGATCAACTTCGATTCTGTCCAACATGCGGGAGAACTTGTATCTGTTCTCGGCATTGTCAATCATCTCAGGAGATGTTCCCAATACCTTGACGTTGAGGCGGTGCAATGGTAAAGCAATGTTTTGTGGCGTTTGTCCGCCCATGGCCATGAGAATGCCGATCGATGATTCCAGCTCGTAGATGTCGATAATCGTCTCGAGATTAATGGTTTCGAAATATAAACGGTCCGCTTCATCGTAATCTGTGCTTACAGTTTCCGGGTTAAACGGGAAGGAAGTTAGCAGCTGTTATAACAAAATAATATCAAAGACACTGAGATGAGAAAATTTCGAGGTGGATCACGTGAACCATTCCCGTGATTCCCGTGATTTAGATCAAAACCCGAAGGTAAGGTGCCTCAGACCGTAGGAATCAATGAAAATCTCTGAGCAACTATAAGAGCAATATAATATCATAGAGACTCAGATGGGAAAAATTCGGGATGGATCACTTGAACCATTCCCGTGATTCACGTGATTTAGATCAACACCCAAAGGGAAGGTGCCTCCGACCGTAGAAAACAATGAAAATCTCTGAACTTACATTAACCATGACAGTCTTGTGGCCACTCTCGCGTAGAGTGCGGATAGCTCTGACGGAACACCAGTCGAACTCGACAGATGAACCAATTCTGTACACTCCAGATCCGAGGACCATGACACCATTGTCGTTGAATTCCAAGTCGTGTTCGGAGCCATTGTATGTCATGTAGAGATAGTTGGTGAAAGCAGGGAACTCAGCTGCTACCGTATCAATTTGCTTGACAAACGGAGTGACGCCAGCCTCGGTTCTGAGCCTTCGAACGGCCAACTCAGTCGAGCTCCAGAATTTCGCCAATTGGCGATCACAGAAACCAAGCTGCTTTGCTTGTCGCAGGAGATCAATCGAGATGCTGCTTGTGTCAAATGTGGACATGTACTTGGCAAAGTCGTTGAGGCCCTTGAGCTTGCTGAGGAACCACTTGTCAATCTTGGTCATGCTGTGGATCTTGTCAACCGAGTAGCCCTCGTGCATTGCATTTGCAATGGCGAAAAGACGCTGGTCGGATGGGGTCTGGAGCTCATCATCGATGGACATCAAGGCCGGAGTCTCGCTGAATCCGAGGTTGTGAAAATCGATGGATCTAATGGCCTTCTGGATGGCTTCCTCAAACGTCCTGCCAATGCTCATGACCTCGCCAACACTCTTCATGGAGGAGCCAAGTTCCGTGGAAACGCGAGTGAACTTCTTCAAGTCCCATCTTGGCATCTTCACAACGACGTAATCCAAAGATGGCTCGAAGCAGGCAGAGGTTTCCTTGGTGACGGAGTTCTTGATCTCATTCAGTGGGATACCGAGACCAAGTTTGGCAGCGATGAAGGCCAATGGGTATCCGGTAGCCTTGGAAGCCAGAGCGGAGGAACGGGAAAGTCTCGCGTTGACCTCGATAATGCAGTATTCTTGCGAATGTGGGTTAAGCGCGTATTGGATGTTACATTCTCCGACGACACCAAGATGGCGAATAACGTTGACAGCAGTGGTACGGAGCATGTTGTAGTCTTCATCGGACAGAGTCTGCGACGGAGCAACGACAATTGAGTCACCGGTATGGATACCGAGAGGGTCGAAGTTCTCCATGTTACAAACAGTGATGCAGTTGTCTCTGGCATCTCTGACAACCTCGTATTCGATCTCCTTCCAGCCCTTCATACTGCGCTCGATCAAGACTTGAGGAGACGCAGCGAACGCCTTCTGGCAGAGCTCAAACAGCTCGGTTTCATTGTCAGCAAATCCGGAGCCTAAGCCACCAAGGGCATAAGCTGCGCGAACAATGACGGGAAAACCAATGTCTTTGACAACGTGCATAGCCTCCTCGACAGTGCTTGCGGAGGCAGACTTGGCGCACTTCTCGCCAATGGACTCCATGCTTCTGGCAAAGAGTTCACGATCTTCAGTTGTGATGATGGTGTCAATTGGGGTTCCGAGAACCTTAACGCCGAGTCCCTCGAATTCATCCTTCAATTGAATTCCGACCTGCAGCGCAGTCTGTCCACCGAAGGTGACGTAGATGGAATCAGGGCGCTCGTAAAGAATCACTTTGCGGACAAAGTCGGCAGTGACTGGGAGGAAATAGACCTTGTCGGCAAGACCCTTTGATGTCTGAATGGTGGCGATATTTGGGTTGATCAGCACGGTG
This sequence comes from Pseudogymnoascus sp. WSF 3629, assembly GCA_001662585.1. Classification (NCBI taxonomy): domain Eukaryota; kingdom Fungi; phylum Ascomycota; class Leotiomycetes; order Thelebolales; family Thelebolaceae; genus Pseudogymnoascus; species Pseudogymnoascus sp. WSF 3629. Next base: position 35,855 of record KV454756.1, read on the forward strand.
TAAATGCCTTCCTCCTTCAGGGCCTTGATGGCCTGACTTCCAGAGTAATCAAACTCGCCGGCCTGGCCAATGCTCAGACCACCACTTCCAAGAACCAAAACCTTCTTGACATCGACTCTGGGGTTCAGTCTTGCCGTCTCGGCAGCCTCGCCTCCAGGGAAGTGCACGGGCAGGTTCATTTGGGTGGCATCACCCAGAGTCTTGACGATAGTGTTGATGAAGACATCAAACAGGAACTCGGTATCTCTTGGGCCGGGTGTGCTCTCAGGATGGAATTGGACACTGAAGTGTGGCTTGCTAACGTGGCGGATACCCTCATTTGAGCCGTCGTTGGCGTTGACGAAAAGCTCCTCCCATTCTGCGGGCAATGAAGCAGTATCCACGGCGTAACCATGGTTCTGGGAAGTAATGTGACATTTTCCAGTCAACAAGTTTGTGCACGGAATGTTGTGGCCGCGGTTACCAAACTTCATCTTCAAGGTGCTTGCACCAGATGCTCTCGCAAGGAGCTGGTGACCAAGGCAGATACCGAAGATTGGGGTGCGGTTCTCTTCAACGGCGGCTTTGATATGGTTGACAGTTTTAGTCATCATAGCTGGATCACCTGGACCGTTGGAGATGAAGAGTCCGTCGTAGTCTTTGCCGGCAAGGGTGGGGAAGTCGTAGTCCCATGGGCATACAAGGACCTCAACGCCACGCCTGACGAGACACCTCAGTTGGTTGTACTTGAGTCCGACATCTAAGCACAGTACTCGGATTGGGCGTCCAGAAGGGTGGAGGAGAGCGTCGGAAGGCTTGGGAGAGTATAATTTCGGGGCCTTGATCGAGACTTTGTCTACAGTCAGAAATGTTCGGGGGGGACATTTGAGGAGAGCTCACCATCTGCAACCAGATTTGTAGCGTTCGGGTTAGACCACTCCACAGCCTCAAAACCCGAGCGCCAGTCCTCCGACAGACGGGTAGCGTTGCCATTGGTGAGGCCTTGCTTCTGCAGGAGCATTCGCCCCAGCATACTACCTTCGTCCCGGATTCTCTTGGTGAGGGCTCTGGTGTCAACACCGTACATGGCGGGAACCCCCTGTTCCTTCAGCCATGCTCCAAGGGAGGATGTGGCAAGGTAGTGGCTGTAGTCCTCGCCTGCATAAGAGGCAACGACCAAGCCAGCAATGTGAATCTCTGAGGATTCGAAGTGGGCGGGAACGTCCTTGAGGAGTTCGTCCATTGTTTCCCGGGAGGGCACACCATAGTTTCCTACGAGAGGAAATGTAATGACGAGGATTTGGCCCCGGTAAGAGGGGTCAGTCACAGATTCTGGGTATCCGACCATTCCTGTCTGGAAGACCAATTCTCCGGCGATGCTCTTCGGGGCACCGAAGCTGTACCCTTGGTACACGACGCCATCTTGGAGTTCGAGTGCGACGAGGCTCTCCTCGGTGCTGCCGCGCAGCCGAGCAGCGACCGGGACGTATGTTCTTGCGGCCATGGTTGCGAGTGGCTATGTGTCGTCGTCCGATGTGTACGACGTATGGCGGGGTATTCGTAAATCTCTGAGCTCGTCGAAGATGGGCGGCAAAAGCCCTAGAGCCGCCTTAGAAGTTCAATCTAAGTATCTCACAGTCAATCAAGACGGAGAACAAGGCCGCAGATTAGACACAATTGAACATCAAGTAGAGGTTAAAAGACTCTGCGTGAGATTGGTGGGCATAAATCTCACAGTCAGAAAGTCGGAGCTGAAGTTCTGCCAAAAAAATATGTAGGAACCCATGTCATTATTCGTTAAGCGCTAAAAAAAGCTTAAGGCCAATTCGACGTTTTCATTGGTCAATATGAGTACCTGATGAGAAAATCTGCACAAAGGGCGCTCACCGTCCTGCAAAGAGCGCTAGTACATTATTAGTCAGCACAGATGCATTGCCTCCGAACTCGCTTCAGACAGACCTCGGCGGTTTGTGGCTGACGATATCAATATCCTCAAATCTCAGTATTACAGTGATGGCTAGGTATACTTTTTATATTATACTGTAAACTGTGCTGGCCGATTATATAATATTATTGCGCATTATTATTTTGCGGAAGAGTGGACAAGCAATTAAATCACGATCAAAATTGTTCCCCGAATTTATTGGATCATTTTATTTAATGGGATTGGTTGTAAATAAGAACTTTTTCACCAGCCAACATACTCCAGGAACTTGATAACCCAGTGACTTCATTATGTGGTATTTTGATGAGCATAGGCTAAGCTATAAGAGCATCTAGAATTCCGATACCTTCAGGTTGAGCTATGGGAGAATCTGGAACCTCAGTGACTTCAAGTTGAGCCATGGTGGTCGGTAGCAAAATGATATCTGTGCCACATCAAATTATGCCCAGGTCTCGTCAGCCCGTATGCTCTATACGAACCCATTAAGCTGAACTGATCGAGCCGCTTCGACTGCCTTCCATTCCAATATCCGCCCCCATCGCCGACTGCATGTCTAACGTTTGGATGGCCACATGGTCTTCAAGTGATTCCTGCGCAGCGTCCTCCATGTCGCAATCCTCCACATCGAGCCCCTTCTCCTTACAGTCACACTTGTACGTTTGTCTGAACTGAGTGAGGGTTCCACCTTTCAGAATTTCCAATGCCTGCTGGGCGACGGCGATCTTCGCATATCTGGCGCTGTCTCTCTCCACGCCAACCAGAATCTGGCTATGGACCATCACAGTGGCGAGGATCTTAGGGGGGGTCCCACTATTATCATCCGGCATTGATGACGCAGTAATCCTATACTTTGCGCATCCCATGTTTTGTTGAAGGAACTTGTGAAGGAAGGTTACTGGATGCTTGTTGGCGAACGTGTCATATAGCGTAATATCTTCGAAGTACCACTTCATATGAAGGTCGAAGAAGCGCTCCACCTCTCCGTAGTTGAAAGACGAGTCGACGAAAATCGCACCGATATATGCTTCAACGATATCTGGTAGGCACTTTGGAGGGAGCTTGGTATGAAGCCAATAATCGCGAGCACAGTCAGAAGCTAGCTTTCCATCGCGGATAGCGTCTTGTTCCGCCTGTTCACGGGCTTCAGTGATTTCACATACGTACTCTGTGATGCTGCTTTGAATGATGGGGTTGAACTGCAGCAACTGCGTATGGAATCCAAGTGCTACGCAAACAGCGCCAAGGAACTGATTGGACACCATCGCCATTTTGTGTTCTGTCAACCATTGCGGGTCTTTGGTGGGAAATCGATGGAAGAGGAAGTTGACACAAGCCATATCAAGCAATGAATCTCCTAGAAACTCGAGTCTCTGATAGTTAGGAACTCGTTCGTATGCAAATGGGTACGATGGGTGAATAAACGCCGAGCGGAGGAGTCGAGGATAGTGGAAGTGGTAGTCGTGAGTAATTTCGACTTGCTCAGCAAGGTTACGCTGGGACGCCGTTGAAGCTGCAATCTGATACTTTGGCTTGGTGTAACCCTTGAAGTAATCTTCCCATTTTTCAATGGCATGATCAGTGCTACAAACAAGTTCTGTGACAGCCCTCACTGCATGATCCATTGCATGACCATTAGATGGTGTGAGTAGTGCGGCACCAATTAATGCTTCCGAGACATCAGCTATTGTTTTGTCGCCCAACTTGTGCTTTTTGGGAGCTTGAGCAGCTTTGCCCTTCTTGAGAATGAGGCCTTCCGGATACCACGCTCGCCGATTAAATGCCTGGGAACGAATGAACTCATATAATTTCAGCTGTAAAGCCACGTCCATAAGGTTCTTGTTGCAGATCATCAACATACGTTTGACATGGAAGTCAAATTCGTTGCTGTCCGGGTGGAGTGTGTAGAGTGAGATTGACGTCGCCATTTTCAAGAAGCAGTCTCCAAGGAACTCAAGCCGCTCATAATTATTTCCCATGCCTCTCTGGAACTCAACCTGTTCTTCGCCGTGCTCGTCAGTGTTCCGAGAATCTTTAGTCATGCATTCCAGTGCCAAATCCGCTGAAATAGGGAGATGTAGCATGGAGCATGCCTCAATAGCGACGAGATAGGATTCAATGCGGTGAATAATAGCAGGAAATGTGTATGCCATGGCGACAATTCTAGTCGGGAGCTGCAACAATTAGTGTGTGTTATTCCAAAAACCTGGAGTACTTACTGCTGATATTGTAAGAGGCTCTGGGACCACGTAGCATTTCGTAGGACCTGAATTAGCTGGATCGTCGTGATCATCCAAGAAATTTCGACGAAAAGGAATAACGTCGCCTTCAATAACTGGCTGGGTTTCACTGAATGTCCTCTTACTTCTTGCCACCTTAAACAAGCTGCAGGAATACTCGAGGATGTTCGAGTTATTCTTTCTCGGCGAACGAGCAGCTGTGTTTGGCGGCACGGGGTCCAGTGGCTTATACTCGTGCGTTACTTTCCTCGTCCATATTTTCCGTGACCCGTCGAAAGGGTCCAGAATGTACTTGTCCTCAAAAAAGGACTCTGGGGTTGATTCGTCCCATGTCAGCCACTGATTATCAATGACTGTTTTCAGGATGTCCCACGAAATCAAATCCGCCGGTAACCTCGTTTGGCTTTCTGCGTCTCTGTCGGCGACTGGGACAATAAAATAGGGCATTTTAGCAGGGTCAGCTTCGTACTCCTTGCTAAAAATATCTTTGAATATCCTTAGGGTGAAAGTATTAATTAATTCCAGTGTTTCAGAGCTGACTGGCAGACTGCCCACGGCTGTTGTCACTGCTGCAGTGTGCTTTCCGCCACCAAAATACAACTGGAATTGTGGGAATGATGGCAATGGCCCACGAGTGAGCAATCCAAGTGGCTGTGAAGGACGATCTAGCTGGCCAGGGTCTTTCAAAGATAGAATTGTCAAGAATAGTTCCGATGGCGTTTCACCAGCAGCCCACATAGAAGGCTTCGTACGCATGTCGTAGTCCGTATTGGCCTTGGAGGTTATTGCCAGCTGAGCATTCCGCATCGCTGGGCCTCGATCTTTGAACGTCGATAACAGATATTCGTCGAGGTGCTTTCCTTTTCTGAGATTGAGGCAAGCCTCAAATGCCGCAGAGCATTTTGCAACCTGCTTTGTGTTTGCAGGGCGCCCAATCGCACCATGGACCGGCGAGTTCTCTGGAAGTATAACTTCACACACATATTTCGCGCCCGCAGCCGTCATCATGTATTCGGGATGTGGTGTGCTTTCGCTGCTGTGTGGAAGAGACGCCACAAAATTTGCCAGCACACTTAAGCTCATCCTATATGTCAATTTTGCACCCGTCGAAGGCTCTGTATATGTTCGCATTATGTTTCTCTCCTTGGCGAGGAAGTAATCTATATTGTAGTTGTTTCCAGAGAGCAAGCGATCTTCAGGTAACGCCTGACAAAATTCCTTAAGAATGTTTTCATTTCGGCGGACCTCTCTAACAAGAGCATCCTCCACCTTATTACCTCTTTCGATGAAATGAAAATAGACAGAGTTATCTTGTCTCGCCCTGCCCCGTGACTGTATATACTGGATGACCGTCGAGTAAAGATCGAATCGAATGACGAGATTGCAGTCTGGAATATCCAGGCCTTCCTCTGCAACAGAAGTTGCAAAGAGGCAATTTATCTCGCCTTGCCTGAACCTCCTTAAGGTGATTACTTGGTTTCGGAAGGATGCTTCGAGGTCTGCCCCATTTCTATTTCGAGTACCGGTCTGTATCAGGCAATTAGCATGGATGAGGGGCATAGTTGAGAAGTTGAAATAAAACGCAGGGATAATTAGCTGTGTGGATATCTTACCAATGACCCAACCCGGAGGTGTGGAGTGGCTATCTGAGGGCTTGCGAACAAATCTGCCAACAGTTTGGCCGTATACCTCTGCTTGACGAAAACAATGCACTTATCGAATGTAGTTCGTTCAAATCTTTCACGAAGTTTGCTGGCGAGCGCCAGTACTTTGGACGAAAGTTGGCTGCGGGATAGCTGTGGAGGTGCGAAAACGTGCGCCAGAATAATCTGTTCTGCACTCCGAAGCTTTTCTTTCCTATTTTCGAGATTGCTCAGAGGTATTGGGTTGATTTGGGCTTGTTTGTGAAAGTTGCTTTCAATCTTTGCCTCCAACCTCTTAACATCTTCTCCAGTGAAGCTAATTAACAACACTCGGTCAGCTACCCAGCTACCTAGGTCAGAACTGGCCGTTACTGCGTATTCCAATGGCTTAGAGCATTCCTTAATTCCACCGACCAATTGATTGACCATTTTGAACAATTGGCTCTCAGTTGAGGGAGGGAGAGCATCGTAATACGCGACTTCTTCCTTTGTTTTCTTGTTGGTATACTGTAACAAGCTTGCATCAGACGCAGTAGCTATCTGGCTGTGTAATAGTGCCTCGAGCTCTGCTGCCCCCTTTTTTATATTCGTTCTCGCATCAACCGGGGAAGCCGTCATTCCAAAGATCCTAGGAAGTAGTGACTGATCAGGCTCGGAGGCATAGAAGTCTTTGATGATCCTGGCATAGGCGTGATTTCGTTTTGCATGGTGGGCTTCATCGAATATGAGCAGGTTGATTTGCTTCATCGTAATAAAGGAGTGGTGCAAGCATTGGAATAGGACTTCGGCAGTACACACGATGACCATGTTCTCGTTGAAATGTTTCTCCCAAAGCTCCTTGCTCCAGAGGTCGCAACCCATATCCCCGCAAAATTGCTCCATTTTGTGGTTCAAATTGCACTTGAGAACAGCGTATTGCTGAAACACGAGCGCGACCGAGTCCACAAGGAAGAAAGCAATGCGTTTATCGACTCCATTTGCTCGGCGTTCTAGCTCCTCATCTATGACATGGCGTAAGAGTAGGGCGGCAATTAGCGTCTTGCCGGAACCAGTATCTAACACTGCAATGGTATTCTGCGTCTTTGCTTTCTCGAAAAGTTCGATTTGATATTCTCTCGGGCTGGATATAATCTCTTGGCTACCGCTGTCCTTGATTAACCATTTGACGGACTGCTTGTCGTCACCTTTATTTTCTGGCGCAGTTGGGCCTTTGGTGGCCTGAAATACCCGACTCCGGATATAAGAGTCGCGAACGGACTTCTCATACGACAATTCTTGCTTGTCGCTCGGCTGTGCTGGCGATTCGTCGTCGCTCTCGGACTCATCAGCTCCATCTTCGTCTTCAATAACACCGTCTTCTTCTGGGATTTTGGAGACGTTCTGAACACATTCTGTAAGAGGCTCGTTGTCAACTGTTGGTGCGCCCGGGTGAAGTCCACGACGACGAAGATCCTCGATCACGGCGTCTGTCGATCTGGTTGCCAACGCTGGCACCATAACTTCAGGAACTTGCATGTTGGAAGTAGAAGTTAGAGTGACTGCAGGAGACGGTGAATCTGCCTGGTGAACTGGGGTTGTAGGTGGATTTGATGTTGTAGGTGACTTGAGTGTTGTCACTTGAGAAATTTCAATATCAAGATCCATTTTCCCTCATCTGGAGCATCAGTAACCCCACTTTGACCATGCGGTGGTGCAGCTGTATCAACAGTGTGGCATATTGCACTGTATATGATGAAAATTGAGTAGTCAAAGAATAAACAGGGTGAAAGGACTACTTTCGTAGTGTAGGTGGCTTGTTATGAACCCCGGTAAAAGGCTGACTATCAATGGGAAACGAAGGCTCAGAGGGGTTGGAAAGTGTTATGAGTAACGAAGATAGAATAGCAAGCGAATAGCTTCCAGAAAGGGTAAGTCAGCCCCGAAAACAGAGAAACAAATGAAGCTTCGCTCATGTATGAACTGTAGCAAACAACATAAGATTGGGACAAACCTAACGCCTACGTTGACCTGAAAAATGACTGAACTCAAATTGAAGTCTCAAGAAGAACAAGCCAGCTTCAAACGCCCTGGTATACCTAGCTCTGGTTTATAGATTCACCATCCTTTATTGTGAATTTGCATGTTAGGAAAGGGACGTTATTAAGACGACGAGGTTGAGTTGGGCAGTAGTGTGCTCAGCTTCACCGCCTTTGCCAAGCCAAGTGTGTTCCAAGCTCAAAGTCACAGCCTCGCCTCCCCCACCACAAAACACAGAACCGCGTTGTTCCGATTCAGCCTCGTCTCATACATACACCATGGTGGACCAAAACATTAAATCGCTCTTTGCGCAAGCAGAGAGGAAGAGGCAAGAGATTGAGCAAACTTACGACAGGAACAGCAGTGCATACCATGATAGCCTTGCGACGGCAGTTGGAAGCTACGAAGAGTGCCGCGTACTGGCAGACAGGCAGTCCCTGTTCAGCCCCAACGAGATACTCGAGGACATAACTACTGGAGACCTTCCGTGAGTTCACTTATGTGTAGACTTGATATGGAATGCCTGCTGACCGGCCTCACAGATACCTCCTTATCGACTACCATCTGGGCGACCTCTACACGCGTACCTCGAACCCCGACAGGAAGACCGCCCTCACACGAGCACGGGACGCATACGAGCGTTTCCTCAATCGTCTCGATAGCTATGCAATCCTCACTGGAAGCTCTAAAAAGCTGAACGATGAATATAACGAGAACCCAACTACCTTTTCCACCATATCAACGACAGACTTCACCGCACGGCGGGCGGCCAAGATCGAAAACTTCAAGCTAGAGAAAGACCTGAAGCAGAAGATCGATGTACGTTTTCCAGAACGAGCACCTCTCTATACTCCCAATATATGATGCTAACAGATATCCAAGTTCCTCTCCCGAAACCCTGCCTACCTCTCCCACGACGACGATGCAATCCGCGACCTCCACTTGGCCAACATCACCCTCTCTACCCACAACACATTCCAGAACCTTGAATCCCTTAACCTTGAGGTGTCCGTATTAGCCTCCAAGCCACCCACGCCACCTCCCGGCCCAGAAAACCTCGCGCGCGATTACCGTGAGCGCACAGGCGCACGCACCGGTCCCGACTACTCCGACCGCGTTGACCGGCCCATTTCGGAGTTACTAGCTGCGAATAACAGAGCAGGGCCGCTGCTGGATAAGAGCGGGAAGCCGCTGAAGGTGTTTACGTTGACTGGTAGCCGGAAGCAGCTTCAGGATGGCGTCTTCAGGTCAGGGCATAACCTGCCGACGATGAGTATTGATGAGTACTTGGAGGAGGAGAGGAAACGTGGAGGCATCATCGAGGGTGGTGGAGAGGCAAGCGGCATTATTGCGGAGCCTGATGAGGATGATTATGAGAAGGGCGACGCAGAGACGCTGAAGGCGAGAGCATGGGATGAATATGTGGAGGAGAATCCGAAGGGGGCTGGGAATACGCTCAATAGAGGGTAGAATCTAAGTTTGTAGCTCGAACTTTATCTATGCTCCCAGAAATATCGTTGCATATCATGCATTTTGTGTGGGAACTACCATTGACAGTATAACCCCATGAATTTGCAACTCTACAATAACTAACGCCTCGACTCACGGCGCAATCACCCTGGGCCCAATCTCAACTCTTTTCTTAAGAACACTATCCTCAACACCACTCCGTATCTTCCTATCCAACTCCTCCGGATCAAAGCCCGTCCCCAACGGATTCCCCCTAAACAGCCCCCCTTGCATAAACTCCCTCGCCTCCTCCGGGCTCTCAAAATTATCCACCTGCGTCTCAATCTGATTCCCATCCGGATCCCTATAATACATACTCGTCGTCATCCCATGATTCACACACCACGTAGGCAACACCCCAAATGCCTTGCGTTGTTTATACGCCTTCACTAGATCCGAAAGACTCGCGAAGGTGAAGGCGACGTGGTGCATCCCTGCCCCCTTGCTGTCGCCTTGCTCTGGTTGAGCGCTGGAATCGGCGATGAAGGCGATGCGGTGGTGCTCATCGTCGTATTGGAGGAATGCGAGGATGTCGTTCTGGAATATGACGGTGGCGCCGAGGAAGAGGGTCCAGAAGTCGATTTGACGTTGGAGGTTGGCGGTGCGGAAGACGATGTGGGCGAGAGAGACGGGGCTGATGACTTTGTCGCTGCCGGTTTTGATAGGGGTGGACATGGTTGGAAACGTGGGTTAGAGCTTGGCGAGGAGTTGGTGGGTGAAAAATGAGGTTTGGAGAGTGGGTGGTGGTGATATTTCAGAACACATCGGTGTCGTGAAATAGGGGCGACTCGGTATGTGAACCGAAGCATGCAAGGCAGAGTGAGATAGTCTACATCTGCAAAGGGTTTGTATCACTCGACTCCCCCTCAATAGCATCTTGCAAAACCCTACACTGACGCCGTTATTCTTTAATGGGCTTGGTGAGAGTCGCACGCTGTCACACAAGGCATCCGCGCCGCTCCTTACCGCGGATACACAAGGGATCACAGTGAAGAAGATGAGTCTATTCGTTTAGTGGTGATACACGAGCCACGCCATTAGGTGACGTGGTTTGTGGAGAGGGTGAGAACCAGCCCTTAGAATCTATCTGGTGCGAATGAAGAATGTTGTTATGCGTTGAGATTCGCTCGGTTTGAGAACCGAGAGACTCTCGTTGCACAGCAACCCCCTGTGCATTAATAGAAGGTTTCATACTCGGTATGTATGCGTTTTATCTTCGCTTATTAGCTAAAGGTGACCCAAACAGAAACATATATTTGGAGGTTGAGACGGTTTCGTCCTGGAGAAAGTAAGCTGGGCGATCAAAACGACGCGGGCCATTCGAACCGCTTCGTCCAACATCCTACCCATTGCCATTGTATTTCTTCCAAGTTACTTCGACTATTTGATCAAATATGACAGTGAAAGAATATGAGTATTTGCCAGATGCTACCAACGGTTGCCGCTTGGATGTTATCGTTGTTGGCGGCGGCATGGGCGGCTTATCTGCCAGTATCCAATGTGCTCTATCAGGGCACCATGTTACGGTTATCGAAGCTGCGAAGGAGCTTGCCGAGGTACGTCGTCGTTAAGACTGTTTTTCTTCCGGGGTGCTTCTGATTTTTGGTGATGCCGTCAAGTTCTCACAATAACTACAGACCGGTGCAGGGATCCAGGTGACCCCCAACTCCTCGACATTATTGAAAAGATGGGCCCTATCCGAGTCCTTCTGGAGCTCTGCAGCGAGGCCAAGTTCAATGAACTTCCGGCGTTACTCAGACGGGACGATTCTGTTCCGAGAGCAAAATTATGCCGACAGCTTGAAGAAAAAGTATGGGTCTGAGACATTGAATATCTCTCGGGTGGATGTTCAAAAGGGTCTTTATGATCGAGCTAAGGACCTCGGGGTGGAGTTTCATTTCGGCACAAAGGTTGTTGAGATTGACATGGACGATGGGCGAGTGAAGTCAGCAGCTGGCCAAGAGTTTAAAGGCGACCTTGTCATTGGCGCCGATGGGATATGGTCGCGGTGCCGAGAAGTTCTTCTGGGGAAACAAGACCACCCCGAAGCGACAGGGGATCTTGTCTACCGCATAATTCTCAACGCAGAAGACGTTCCCGCGGGAGAACTCAGAGACAAGATTACGAACCCGGAACTGAATATCTGGTTTGGGCCAGACTGTCACGCCGTGTCATATTCTATTCGGAGTGGCAAGGCGCTAGGTCTCGGCCTCGTACGCCCGGACGACCTTCCGGCCGGGGTTTCTAAGAAGGAGGGCTCAGCTGAAGAAATGAGGGAGCTGTTCAGAAACTGGGACCCAATGTTGCTTCATCATTCCAATAGAAGCGGCAGCTGCTGATATTTCATAGTTTAGCCCGGTTCTTAGACCACGTTAAAGTCGTCGAGACGTGGAAGCTGATGCATCGTGAGACTTGGAGCCTCTGATCGCTCTGTAGATGATCAATGCTGATGGCCTGATTAACTCCAGGACAGGAAGTAGAGACATGGATAAACGATAAAGGAAACTTTGTTCTCATGTAAGATCGATCCCTGTGCAGGTTCCCTTCCGCTCCGGCTAATATTTGAGCAGTGGTGATGCCTCCCATCCAATGATCCCCTACCTAGCCCAAGGAGCCAACTCAGCCATTGAAGATGGAGCCACCATCGGTCTGATCCTCGGCAAGATAACCTCCAAATCGCAGCTCCCCCAAGCCTTGCAGATGTTCCAAGCTATGCGTAAAGCGCGGGGAGAGGCAGTAGCACGAGAATCTCTCAAGATGGTGAGCATGGCCATGAGCCCCAAGGAAAGAAAGATCACAGAACTAGTGACTGACATAAAGAATAGCGCACATTTTATCACATGCGCGATGGCCCTGAGCAGCAAGAGCGTGATTCGCTGCTTGAGAAATACACTGATTCCAAGCGTATAATCGAAGAGAAATTTCCACTTAGCTGGTGAGGCCCGTCCAAATCTTTGCTCCTACCTTTAGTTTCCTCCATCTGATCAAAAAACGATAGGGTCTGCCCCATATTCCAGCCGTGGTTGTTTGGATATGACGCCCACATTGAGGTTGAGAAGGCTATAGAATCTAGCCCCTTTGTTTGATATAGGAGATAAACGGACGGGTAGTTTGTCTCCTGTATGTTATATTCCATGTGATAGAAGCTCCTTCTGAATAACATATCTCCTGTCATATCTGATAGAATGAAAAGGCCAATAGAAACTCCTTGATTACAAAAAGATTTCCCAACGTTCAGTCATGTGCCACTATATTGAAATGCATGATGGACCGTGCATCAAGCTTGGACCTCAACAACCCCCCCGGATAGTGCGGGGAAATCCCGCGCTACTCTATTGAGACAAGCCGAGAAAACTAAAAAAAGCTAACGTATTTCACATGCGAGCGGCGCACCCGAGCGAGCGGCGCACGAAAACACCAAAATTGACTATTACTGCCTACTACTACACCACCACCCTACATAATGACCCTTATTCAACTGTAATTAAATCCTCGTGCCTTGTACATGTACGGGAGTTGTGGCCCATAATACCACATAAGCCACAGCGCTTCTGTCGGCCCTTAGAGCCTACCTGCCGAGTGGTCTCACTTGCCACCTCCGTACGGAGTTGAGCATCAACCTCAGCACTCTGAAGGATATCCTCTCCCTCTCGTACGGAGAGACTGCCCCCTTGCATTATACGCCTCTTACGCTTCCTTTCCCTCCTCTTTTTCTGTTCATTTGCAGCCTA